>JAODLD010000021.1:788361-835767 GCA_026781065.1 Mormyrops boulengeri
CAATTTTGTGTTTGACCGTTTTTTGGTCCAAAAGGGTTTTTTTTATTTTCGTGCGTTAACAACTTTCACCAAATTAACCCCAACCCCCCCCCCCCCCCCCGGCGCACCCGTGTTGTGGAAATGCGTTTACGTTTGTGTTTCTCCTGTTCCCAGTGCACAACATTTGTGCTCACATATATAAATGTAAATGATAATATTTTTTCAAACCCAAGTAGCATATGTATTTCTAAATACACATAGGAGGACCACTGCCCCCCCCCGAATAGAACCAAACTGGGTGTTGCAGAATAATGCTGCAGTCGTTGCCTGGGACCCCAGCCGCGGCACTGCTAGCCACACATGCCCAGCTGCAGCAAATACGTGCGTCTAAGCACACATGCATTTGCTTGAGGAAGGCCAGGGGAATCACCACCACCACAGCAAATTAAGAGCTCGAAAATAAACACCAAGTTCCAGCAGCTCATATGTTAGGATTAATAATGTTAGGCCTATTTATACCTTTATACTTTAAGTGAGCATGCGGTATCCCCATTAAAATAATGGTTCAAGTTTCACTGTCAGCATTTTGGATAAAAACTAGATCTCGTGTAAGTGGTGAATGAGCCGACGAAATTTTTCGTTCTCCACACCTCTGGTGCTGCTAACTTTTAATACTGATAACGTTTAAATATCGGCCACCGTTACCGGTACGTTAACCGATATATCGTGCATTTCCATATATTGTTCCTTCTTCATACAGAAAACATGGAATGGAAAATAAGTATTTTGCTCAAGAATAGTGAGAGAAATCGATCTAGTGGGAAGGAAAAATCTTAAGTCATATTTTACTCAGAATCGTGCAGCCCATACCCTAACCTCCTCTTCACGTTTCCGTTGCGCTTATAACGAGGCAAACAAGAACATGCAACGTTAACAAAATAAATCTAAATGCTAAGGGTAGGCATAATGTAATACAGAAAAGTCCCATAACTATTAAAATAATTATTACCCATAATTAATTACTGGATGAATGTACAGAACACACAGTATAGATATTATTTTCTCCCAGTCGCAAAACATGTTACTTACGATACAGGAACACCAAATAAAAACTGCATGCCTATTAACACCCCCTATACACCCTCGGTAAAAAAGAAAATAATGTCACTACAAAGTACTCCTGCGCACACCTCTCCCTGGCATGGAAGTGAGTAATTTGTGCAGAAGTGTGAAAGGGGAGCAGCCGCGAGGCCCTCAGCGCCGCAAACTGCAGCCAGCGTGCATTTCCAAGCCGGGTTTGCGTGCCCTCTCACGTGGAGTTACGAATGCACATGCGCAACTCTCTTCCTGTTTCCCACTTGTACAAATCTGCTAATTATCATTAAGATCTCAGTACAATGAATGATGCCTTGCCTCTCATTCTTTTCCTACTAATTCATTATAATCAGGGACTCTAATGTTGTAAAACAAACACCAAATAAACGATAGCTGTATACTTATGTGAAGAGAGTTTTTCCCAAATAAATTTACATGAACATTTTACATTAACCGAGCGATTAACTTCTGTGCAGATTAAATTTATATCAAATTTTTTCAGCAACTTAGGTTTTCAGTACATTAAGAATACTATGTGAATTAATTCACATAGGTTTCACTATAAAAACTTCCCTAGGGAGGGAAAAAAAGACAGCATCCATTAGAAGACTCTTCATAGACACCACATAGACTGTACTCCACATGCAACAAACGGAGCTGCACAGATATCAGTAAGAGATTACAGAGAGGATTGGCCTAGGAGGCTTTAGACAAAGTTCGGGATCTTGGAATGGGAATGCAAATTCTCACAAATGCCTTCCCAGCAAACACATAAAAAAACAGGCAAACCAACATCACCAGGAGATCTGTGTGAGCGCAGACAGGAAACAGAGGCGTCGAGGCATGGGAAGGCAGGATCGCAAACGAGACGACGTGATTAACATTTGTTAATAAGCTGGGGCAGGGCCGTGCCAGGGACTGGCAGACAGCTCGCCCTGAAACACACTGTCCCACCAGCAGGACCACACAAGACCACAACACCCGAGCCTACCAGACACTGCGGAATTGCACGGCCATTGTCCCTCATCACATGGCCGGCAGCTTACAGAGCTCACATTGTCGTCCTCCCCCCCCCCCCTCCATGGTTTTGATACCACCAGACCGTGTCAGAGCAGCCACAAAGGGTTAAGAACATGGAGCAGCCTCCCCCCAGCGCATCTGCCCCCCCCGTGTCACAGGTTTGTTTAACTTAAGGCCGGTTCATTCATGTGGGCACTGCATGGGCTTGAATGCGATTTCCTCCACCATGCCTGAATTCATCTTTAAAAACATCCTGTAATACTAAACTTAGAGACCTCGAAGCCCCATTGAAAGCGATTTAGGTGTCTAGAAACTCCCTTATCAGAAAAACTGGACCCCGGAATTTAGGAGCTACATTCCCCTGTAGTTTCACATCCAGGAGCAGCTCAGTTTAAACCAATCTTTAATCTAAGCACAAGCCATCTGCATGATATTTCATATCTACAGTATTAGCATTTACTTCATCCATTACAATGCAATCCCGGTCTTGTAGTAACGGTTTCAGGTCACAAACCAAGACAAAACCAATGGATCCGGCTAAAGGGCCTTCATCTTAATGAGGCTAGCCACACTGCATTCTGTCCTGATCTTTCCTAAACTTTTCAAACACATTTAACAGTAATGCCCACCACAATTTCTAGCTGAAACTGTCAAAAGGCCAGAAAACATCTGTTTATCTGGGTCATCGAGGCCAACATTAATTACACATTAATTTACACAGGGCTGATTACTATTGGCTATAGCAGATCTTCAGAAGCAGCCGTCTCCCTCACACAAACCCAAATCTGACGGCTCAAGTCTCTCAGATATACAGGGGTGAAGGTTCTGGAAAGGAGGGCAGGTGGAGATTTATGGGGGGGTGACTGGGTAGAATGAAACAGCATGCCCCCACACCTAGGATAGTGGCAGGGGCAACTGACATGCAGCTCCTCAAATTCCAGGGAGTTACTTAGAGTAAACGTGGGAAAATTCCCATAATTACTGGCACCCTCTCTGCTATGATCACCAGTGCGAGACCAGCCTCCCGGTATACTGCAGGACAGATGACTGTCCAACAAATAAAAGGGGGCATTAAAAATGACAAAACCTTTGGAAGGATGGAAGAACAAAGGGGGTTTAATAGAAATATACTGCTATGAATGAACCTGTCAGTCTTATAAATAACCCCCTGAAACACAGAACACACAGCCCAGGCATCAGCCAGGAAGCGCTATACACAGATGTGGTGTAGTTAATGCTGACTGTGTGATGGGAGCATTTTTGCTCCCTCCCAGGTCCCAGGACACCTGAATCAAACAATTAAAGAACAAGGAACACCTGGTAGAGAAGAGCTGTAAGCTGGGAGGACTCAAAAATGTGGGCTATCTGGGGGGGGGCACCAACTGGGTTAAGAAACACTACTCTAAAGGGATTTGTTAAAAGGGTCTTATTTGTGTATGGGACTCTAGGACACGCAGGTAGCATTTGATGGGTCTCTCAAAGCCAAGCATGACTGTGACAGGAACAGCGAACAGTAAAATGCTGGCATTTGACTGGCTGTTGCTACGGTGTATGAGACCACATCCTGCCATACCACCTCAAGGAGGCAATAAGAGCAAACAGCAAGTGGAAAGTGTTTTAGCACTCAGAAACTTCTGCTCCTGCATTGAATTCCTCTCCACACCACCACCCCACCTTCTGGATGGGTCACTCCATCTGTGGGTGCCTGCGGTGGGCTTTTCTGCCTACCTCTGACATCTTCCTGGTACAAAGGCAGCGGGCTGCTTCAAAATCCCATTACCAAGAGCTCCGAATAACCACAGCATGTCCGCCCATAACCCCACGGAATGTCGGAGATTAGAAACATGCAGCAAAGTTACCCCGCACTCATGCAGCCTGCGTCGGAAAATAAACAAAATGCTTTAAAGGTTCAGTAGTGCAAAGCCCAGAGAATGATATAAACTAGCATTTAACAGCAGATTTGATAGATTAATGCCGTGCGCTCTGAGCAAACGTCCCAGCCTCTGTGCTAATTAATTACAGGTTCGAAACACAAACTTCACAGGCACAAAAGCTTTAAATTCTTCTCCCAGAAAAATTGTGGGAATGTAACAAAACATGAAGGTGCTTACAAATGAGGAAATGCATCATACGGGGATCAGTAGCTGAGAAAAATTTGCCCATTACACTAACAGGTGAGGAAAAAGAGGTTTACTGGCGGACGTGCTAGCAAGAACGGCTTTTTTTGCGTTTACAGTGTCCAGACTGAACATGTTGAGCACTGCATCCACATAACCTAAGAAGCTGCATTTTTAAGCACTGGTCTGACAGCTTTGTTTATTAAAGCTGTGTGTAAAATGAGGGTGAGCGTGAAGCGGATGGTAACTGGCAGCCATTGTCAGGCCCCGGAAAATCAGGCCTCACAGAGGCAGCTGTACAGAGTTACAGGGCTAATTTGCTGACCCTGAGCACCACTGCTCTTTTTTATATAAATGAAGGAGCTTTTTCTTGTACAGGATAACAGGAGGTATCGTCTTTCCCTGGGCCAGAATCATTAAGTATTAACACAATGTGTTATTATTGTTTTTTTGTATTGAAATGTAAATTTTGGGAGCAGTGTGACCCACATCACTCTGGAAGAAAAAGGGCAGTGTTCTCATTTTGCAGACCGTGGAAACGGGCACTCGTCGCGTTAATCTTCAGCCCTGGTCTTCAACCCCAGCTTAAGCAACTCAGAAGCTTTGTCACTGGATTTTATCAAAACATTTTATCAGTGCATTAAAAAAATAACTAAATAAAAACTAAATAAAAACATTCCTGAAGGATCTCAAAGCTCACTGAATACAGGCAGAGTCAACGGCCCCCCCCCCCCCCCCCATGTTATTCACATTGCTGAACTACAATTTACAATTCATCCAGACGAGAATTCAAAAACACGTTTGCCAATTTTAACTACATGATTTAAAGCTAAAATTGAATAAGGACTCCCCAAAACACATTAGCAATAAAACAAAATGGAGAAAGATAGATTAATAACAAATAAAGACCACAGTTGAAGCAGTCTTTGGAGGTGCTGAAATGGCCGATCAGCTGCACGCGAGTGAAACGGACAGAGTCGAAGTGGACGTACCATAAGATTGGGTTACAATGTAACCATACCGGGAACTTTATCATAAGCACGCAGAATGCATGTTGTGGACAGGGTGGCCGTTTTTCCCAATTTGATGAGCGACTCACTATGTGGGTAAAAGGAAAATCAGGCCCTTATCACCTGTAACAACAGTGTTTGTACAGCCGTGCAAAGTTATTGTACTTAATTCACTTGAAATTAACACACGCAGATGAAACCATCACAGAAGTCTCATCCAATACACCTTTATTGATAAATGTCTTTACTGCAGATTTGTCGGCTGCTCCTTCATGATCCAAATCTCCTGTTCCACCACGTCCAATAGATGCTCTACTGGATTGAGATCTGATGACTGTGGAAGCCTTTTGAGTACAGTGAACTGTCTGAGGCTGCCATGAAACCAGTCTGAGATGATATGAGCTTTGTGACGTGGCATGTTATCCTGTTGGAAGTATCCATTAGAAGCTTCGTATGCTGTGGTCATAAAGGGATGGACATGGTCAGCAACAATACTCAGGTACTGTAGGCTGTGGCATTTAAACTATGCTCAATTGGTACTAAGGGGCCCAAAATATAGCAAGAAAATCTCCCCCACACCATTTCACCACCACCACCAGCCTGAGTTGTTGATACAAGGCAGGATGGATTAATTCTTTCAAGTTTACGGCAAATTTTGACCCTGCCATCTGAATGTCATGGCAGAAATCAAGACTCATCTGACCAGGAAACATTTTTCCAATCTTCCATTGTCCAGTTTTGGTGAGCCTGTGTCCACTGTGGCCTCAGTTCCCTGTTCTAAGCTGACAGGAGGAGCACCTGGTGTGGTCTTCTGCTGCCACAGCCCATCTGTTTCAAGGTTTGACAGGATCTTCATTCAGAGATGCTCTTCTACATGCCTCAGTAGTAACGAGGGAGTATTTGAGTTGTTGCCTTTCTAACAACTTGAACCAGTCGGGCCATTGTTTTCTGACCTCTGCCATCAACAGGGCATTTCTGCTCAGAGAACCGACACTCAATGCATGGTTCCTTCGTTTTGGCCCATTCTCTGTAAACCCTAGAGATGGTTCTGCATGAATATCCCAGTAAATCAGCAGTTTCTGAAATACTTAAACCAGCTTGTCTGGCACCAACAATCATGCCACATTCAAAGTCACTTTAAATCATCTTTATTCCCAATTCTGGTGTTTGATGTGAACATTAACTGAAGCTCCTGACCTGTAGCTGCATGATTTAATCCATTGTGCTGCCGACATATGAATAGCTGATTAGATATTGGCCTCAATGAGCCGTTAAACAGGTGTACCGAGTAAAGTGTCCAGCAAGTAGAGTCCTACTTTAGATATTGTACATTCAGCCACACTTTCCTCCCTTCACACTTAAAATTGCTGTTTCATCATCACTCACTGCACTCAGTTTTCCCAATATTTCACCAATCATTTTTCACCATCCCATTGTTTCCACATCCGTTTGACAACATCCGTTCACACCTTGCACTTTAAACAAAGTGACTTCATCTGTGGAGTGACTTCATTTTAGTACTTGAGTCGCAACCAGTATTATTACAAGAATTCTCTAAGAATGGACTTAAGGTAAAACAAAGGATTGGCAGCTACAGGTGGCAGCTACAGGTCATGTGCACTAAATGGTTACTATTGACCTGAAGGAGCTGGAGAAGAAGCCTTGTGTTCCACGTGCAGAGGTGAGGCGTTGCACATGCTCCACCGCAGCTTAGACACACGAGGGTCCAAGTGCAGTGAGATATTCACTACATGCCGCAGCTGCTCAGCATATCAGTGTCTGGTGCTCTCGGCCGACTGGACACTATTAAGAAAAGCCATAGGTATAGTTCAGAGAACACATACACACACACACATACAAACACAGAAGGAATACTGACGTGTGACAAGCAAGCCCTTAAAACATGTTATTTGGTTGACGTAATCATCATAAACATATGCGGGAAATTATTCTAATTTTAGCAACGGTTCAAATAAATTTTAAAAACTCCAGAAAACACCATTCCGTCTGCGCTCTTCTTTAAACCCCAAGCTGAGAAACTGAAAATTATACTAAAAGAAACATTAAACTACAGGTTAAGAATACAGAACTTTAAAGCTAAAGTCTTGCTTCAGTCAAAATTGAGCTTTCGTTCATATTGTATTCCTACATTTGCTGATGAAAACACCACAGTGATTTCCCCATCATTAAATAATTGTTGGATATACTGGACTTCTCTGCTTCTCTCCTCCATGATCAACTCACACTTTAATGGGGCTTACCTCTTAATTTTACATTATCAGTAAATAACACGCATGCTGTACTGTTTCCCACAGTCTCTTTAACAGATTATTAGTACATATCCATTACTCTCTGTATTTTACATTTATTTCCATTTTAAATGCAAATTTTACTCGTTTTGCATTTACAGCTGCTTCTTTGTTACAATCAGAATAGGGGGGTTGTATTATCAGAAAATTCCTTGTACATCATGCACCTGGCAAATAAAGTGGTGGATTATGTTTAAGGGATTATGATACAAGAGCCTTAAATGCCATTTAATATACAGAGAGGGTCTCATTTAAATGAACAGACCAATTACAGTTTGGGTTCGCATATACCAGGGCCTGAACAAATTAAATTTTCATACATTACATTACCATACCCAAACAGTCTGGGTGGCATTTCCTGGGCTAATTTAACATTAACTATTTTTTTTAAACAGTTGATAGCAATTATAAAAACCATTTATAGCTTTTCGTTTGCTAAAATTATAAGTCTCTAAATTAAGGGAAGGCATATTACTATAGACACCAGGAGACTAAGTGTCTGAAGTACACCTCACTAATGCTGAGTAGGTCCCACTGTTGGAGGTCTTTTCCGTGCTTTTTAGAGAAGCCTTTTTGCACACCACCGTCACTGTTCAACACAGCCCTGGCCCTGAACACTGTCACCAACAATGCGTTTTGTACACTGACCATGTTTATTTGTTTATCGTACCATTCTCTGTAAAGACTGCAGTATGTGAAAATCCCAGAAGGGTGGCCATTTCTGAGATGCTGGAACCACCACGTCTGGCACCAACAAACATAACACATTTCGAATCATTTGGATCATGCAACATAGCCATTTTAACATTTAGCCAAACAGTTCCTGAACCCCACTCCATTGGTGCGCTGTACGAGTTCAGTTGCAGCCACATGAACCTCCGTTTGGAAGAATCGGCAGTCCACTACTACTTGGTTCATGAGAACAGCCCCAAAACAGTTTACTGTTACATTTAAAATGTTGTCAGCAAGTAGTTGCATGACTGATTAAACACATGCAATTTTGACAAGAAGGATTCAACAGCCGACAAGTTAAAATGTTTAATTTCTAGCAAAATAATTTGGGCCAACCCACCTAAACTTGCAGAAGTTTTGCACATCTTTGTAAGTGCCGAAAGCGGCGCTTTCCCAACGCGCTCCCGAGCTGTAAGAGCGATTCTACACGCAGCATGCGTAGGGTGCACACCAACCGGTGATAGGGGAGACCTTCACTACGTCAATAGCCATCCTATTCAAATTCAGCGCACGACAAGTAAATCATAAAACTTACGATAAAGTTTTCTGAAATACTACTATAACCTAAGGGTTTTCAGACAAACGATCCAAATGTAGAATTAGACACATATTGTACAACTAATTTCATTTCAGAATTTTGCTTCTTAACTTTCGCATTATTATGATTGTTATTGATAGTCTTTTTCAGACAGCACTGGGTTAGGGAGCCATGCAAACTAGATGACAAACTATCTTTCAACAATAACGTGAAACACCTGTTATTGCAGAATGGAGAGTGTTACAGTTATCTCAGGTTTTTTTTTTGTGCTGAAAACATCAAGCAAGCATCCAGTTACCGGGTTATAAAACTATAAAAAGATATCTCCCTCGCATAAATTAAAGTTAGATTGTGATGAAGTAATCTAATCTCCGAAATGAAACTGTACACTGGTCTTTGTGTGTTTAAGCTCCGAAGCAGACAGTTTGGGCTAAGGTTACGGGTTGTAATTTTGATGGTGAAAGAGACAAAAACCACCTATTTTATCTTCAACTGGGACTCGAGAAAGGAGACAAGAAAGAGGATCTCTCCATTCGGCAGTACAACAACATACCATTAACTGTAAAATGGAAGTACAACTTTAAAAAGACATTCAGACAGACGGAGCCTGAACACAGTTGTAACGTCTCTCGGTTCTCTATGCTGTTTCTACTTTAGTACATTTCTACCTCACAGACGAACCAATTTTGAATGAATACACCCACCAAACATTCCCCCCTCCCCCAATTTAACAAATTAGCATGAAAATGAAGAAAGTTTCCCTCTCACAATAGGAGAGAATGGAGAACACCATTAGAACGGCTCTTTAATTTTGCTGGTGATGATAAGCTGGGGACAGTAATGGCAGCGGCAATAAGAGAAGCACGACACGCACATTCACCTGGCCAGCGCAAAGGGTTCCGCCTGGCTGTGGGAGACGGACCTTCTCCATGCTGCAGACACGCATGAGTGCCTGAATACAGCCTCTCTGCTCCACCTCTGCAAGACTCCCCTCCACCGAGCTCGGTCACTTCCACAACCAGGGCTGCCAGCTCTCACGCATCTGGCGTGACACTCACGCGTTCAGTCTCCCACGCACGCAAGAGATCTTACAACGGATCTATATTGTTCCATTATAAACCTAAAATGAGCTACATCAAAAGTGTTTGTGTAGTTTGCAATTACAAGGTAATAAAACCGTTACATATATGATAGTGCGTGTGCAGACTTGTCTCGAATTGAAAATCTCACGCCAGCCAGCTGACCGAGGTTGGAAACTCTGCACAGCAGTTCTTTAATGAGCATCTGTGCTATAGTAGGAGCTGAAACGCAATGAGAGGGCATCCGATTTTTATTCAGTCACACTAAAGTGGAAACGAGACACTGCAGGCGTAACAGCAAACGGACTTATTAGATAAACTGTCATCTGGAGAACCTAATACTCCATTTCAGCAGACGATGTTCATGTTGCTGTTGCAGTGTTTATCCATGAGCTTACGTGGAACTAAAACAAAAAGGAGTTTTTTCTTTCCAAGTTGTGTTTGCTGTGTTGTTTTCTGTCTGCTTTTTTAAACTACTGCACGAAGCAGTACTGACAGAAATAAGTTTGTCTTAAGTGCTTTGCGGACGTGGCTGGTGATCCAGAAAGCCAAAAGAAACATTACCTGCATTAAATTATGGCAGTTAGCGTCAGTGTTTTAAGAAAACGGCCTGACATTTGGGATTTCCTCCCCCGAGGGCAGCCGGTCCATGCTGCCACACGAGTGCCTGAGTTATGTGGCTTAAACGACTGCATGCTTAACAAGGCCTAGGGAAACAACAGGGGCTGCTCTTCCCGCAACTTAACAAGCATAATTCATGGTAATCCTCTGTTCCCCTAATAATGCTCAGAGTTGCAATTCCCACCAAGTTTCCCGGAGCTAAACCCAGCTGTGATCGCTGCTCACATATGTATGCGGCGCTTCTTTAAAACTTCAGAGTAACACGCCCCATTAAGCTACAAGAGAGAGCAGGCATTATTTTAAAAAAGGAACAAAAATCAATACACATAAAAACGACACCCGGGGTGACTGACAGAATGTTTTAAGCTTGCATACACCAACAGCGTCGATGCACTATAGGTTACTGCTCATTCAGGTGATCAGTAACATACGACAGCACCCCTGGCCATCGTTATACACTCGGCACAGGCTCTGATGGCGCTGTGCAATCGCCCTACAATTCCTTCACCCCCTCCACCAGCCCGATCTGCCGGTGGTGGCAGACCAGCGGAGGCAGCCCAGCGGAAACGATCAATTCAGTACATCGGGCCACCTGAGCTTGAAGCGTTTCTGTATTACTCTACAGCTCCTCGATCGATATGCGACCATACGCGAAGCGCAGGGGAAACGAGACTGGAGAAATAAGGGGTATTTCACTGTTAGTCACCCGTCGGTATATTCCTCGTCTTTTTAAATATTTGTCAAATAAACCTTAGTAGTGCATGTGCTAATCCCACCTTTATACATTTGTCCACGACTCATAAAATGGTCACATGTGCTTGGGGGATTTACTATCCATTCATCACCAAGAAGTTTTTGAATAGGTTAGATGCAAAAAAAGATGTAAAGCTAGATGCTGATGTGATATCATCGGTGTCGAATAAATCAAAACATTTCAGGCGACAATCAAAGCGAAACCTAGAAACATCATTAGCCCCTTTACACAACGGCAAATTGGACATTCATTATGAGTTCAAATTAAGTTTACTTACAAACAAGCCTGATACGAACATTCTTAAAAGTTTCTCTATAAATTTAATTGCTCTGGTCCTATAACTGATCAAATATTAGGCAAGTTTTCAAATGGGTTAGTTAATATCACAGTTACGCTCAACAAAATAGGTAAATGCATCTTCAGTAGAGTTTTTCCCCCCATCTTCTTACAACCAGACTGCCTTTAAAGATATGAATTAAATAGGCATCTTGCTGTGTGAGTCAAATTACTCCTCTACGGGAATTACAGTTTTACTCAGACACTTTCCTGTTTTGACTGCAAAAAAATTGAGACTACGAGATATGGTTATGGACTATTACAAGAAGTACCGGGGGTGATAAAAGCCAGGGACTACTGAACACTAACATCATGCATTTGATCGGCAGTGGAGTGCCGTTTGAGGGAAATAAAACAGAGAAATATTTAAAACTATAGTGCAATGCAAGCTTTTGCACAATCATTGCATGATTCATCATTGATGAATCTGAAATTAGTGACCGTTCGTTGCATTTACTCAAAATGGAGAAGCGTTTCCTGCAGCCCATTCTTTAGTTTTTATACAATATAGCAAAGAAGTAAATTGCATGACTGGTTTAACAGAAGCATCGTAATCCATAAGGGTTCTAAAAAGGAGACTACAAGAACAACATTCGGTTATTGTTAAATATAAAATGAGGCCCACCCACCAAAACTACTTGACCGCCAGCGCGTCCTCGCGAGCTTTCCAGCAGGCGATCACCCACCTGCATCTCTGCGCTGGAGCGACTCTGCATGTCACGCATGTGTCAAATTCAAACTAATTGAAAGATCAAATACATTCACTACACCAAGGATCTTCCTATGCAAAACCAGAACACAATAAACAAAAAGCATTAAATTAAAGTTATCAGAAATCAGATCAAAATGTTACTAAAGTAAATTATGATGAAAGCTCCTGATAGGTTATTATAACACTGGCGTTTTAAATTCTGTAGCGGTTTTTTCGTATTACACAATCAATCCTGAAATATTGATTTAAAAAAAATACATTAAATTAATTCGAATTATTACCAGATTTTTGTTAAATGTATATATTTTAAGATATAATAACCACCCTAATTTAGTTTATAAAATGTGTGAAGGGACATGTAACGTGTTTCATTTCATTCCTTATCTTTCCAAAGTCATTTAGTAATTTCATAAACAAACCTTGGGACGCAGATATCTGAGGACGTTCCCGTACGCTTAAAGTAAATAAATGAGCGATACAGGCCAGGTATTTATAGGGTTGGTAATAAACTATGCAGAAGCTATGATCTGTACAAACAAAGCGGGACCAGATGTTATTGTCTAACGGAACAGGCTATGGGGGAAGGGGCTGAGGTGGGGGCAGGGGTGGATCTATGGGCAAAACCCCGGACCTTTGCTAGGAGCATTTAGCATCTAGATCTAAAAAGTATTGAGAAAGCAGAAGAAAAAAGCTGGTGAGGAGAGCGAGAGAGAATGCGGCCTCGAATCAGCAGATCCCGCTTTTCAGGAAGCGCACCGATGTGTAAAATTAAATGCAGCTGTTGAATGGAAAGGAAAATATGTCTTATGTATTTAAAAACAGAGAATATTTTTAAAAGTGTCCACTTCTATACCAATATGTTAACATGTCACTTATATCGTACTATACTTTATGGGTAAGTATGTCAATACTTGAATTCCTGAATTTTAGGGAGCGAATCTGTATGTTTCCAAATACTATGTATAACCTAATGCTACATTAAAATACCAAAGAGTACTTGAATAAATTCTTATAGCGCGTTTACGTGACCTTACACATTACACCACATATAGCCTAATGCTGATTAATAGATATTAAAGTAGCATACATTTTAAAGAAACAAAACAACGAAACTCCGACAGGGTAAAAAATGAATAAAAATAAAAACAAGCAAATACCTTAACGTCGATTCCCACCGTGTATAGACCTATTGGTTTCTACCAATAATCGGTTATGTCAGAATAAGTCAAAACTATTCCACCAGTGCAATTACTTTAGGCCTAGTTAATTCTGGGGTCTGAATTTAGAAGGCGATGGCCTGTGCATATAAGTATGAAACATTCAAAACATAAATTTTACACAAAATGAGTCCTAATAAATGGCATTGTTTTATAACATTCGGCCCTTGATGGGCCGAATGGCCTCCTCTCGTTTGTAAATTTCTTATGTTCTTATGTTCTTATAACATACATTATTTAATATTAAATATCCTCCGTGCTGACAGCGGGAATGATGGGAAAAGTTTAAAACTAAGCTGTATAGTTTTTTTTCTTTTTTTTAAGCAGACTTTAGCAGAGTAATCTCTGATCATTAGCGAAATCCACAACCTAGCTGGATGGAACAGCTAAGGTGACATCCTCTGAGAGGGCGCAGACTTAGCAACTCCCCGCCTTCAACCCCCAAAGTGAAACTGGGTTGTGAAATTTGCTGGGGGGGGGGGTTAAGCTTGCCTGTGGCACTACTTGGGCTTTGAGTGGCACTGCGCTCTGTTGTGAGCTACAATAAAATGCATAGGCCTGTATAACAAAAGCTGAAGACGCCTACACTTAAGTTTCATGCAAATTCAACGACAATTACATTAACAAAATGCATTATATAGTACACGAATAGTCACTTAAGGGTATATCAAATAAAAGCCGAGAATTAAAAACTACCCACACAACATTTATTTTGCAAAACCGATGTATTTGACTATTAGAGTATAGAATTACAGTATTTCCGTTGTTAGTAGGTATTAAACTGTAGAGAAACTGGACTCATAAAGATCTTCCAACTTTCCAAGAATGTGCGTGTAACAGTCCAAGTATTTTCAGACCTTTTATCTATAATTGTGTATATATACTGTATATACACATATATTTATAAAAACACGTATTCATCCCCTGCTCAAGATGGACTTGTTTTGTAATGAGTATATGTACATCCATAACTGACGGTACTTACAATAGCATCTACACGTCCTTTGCATGTGATGTCGATGGAGATGCAAAAACATAGCAGCAACGTGGAAGTTCAGTACTTTACACATATGAAAAACACCGATAAGGTATTTTTTTTCCTTCGTTCTCGGGGCAAACAACTATGCCAAGAATTCCTGAAAAATGCCCTCCTCTTCGTGAAATTTTTCTTTCTAAATCGAATGCACCCCCATACAAAAATGACACTCAAAGCAACCGAAAAGTCACAGCAAGAAAAATATCTGAAAACAAAAGCAATTAAGGTTCAAATTCAATATAACCCATTTTCTGTTTTTCTTTTTCAAATGTAGTGGTATAATTATTTTTTGGTACTAATGTCTGAGAACTCTTTTTTTGTTTTCAAAATGAAAAATGATATTACATGAAATACAATGACAAATTTGTCGGACTCGACCAGTATTCATCTACATACTAACTGAAATAAGTTTTTAAAACTTTTTTTTTTAATAAACATTACAAACTTAATAAAATTAATGATCAGGTAAGTATCGTTCCTTGTCTTTTTTCTTGGAAGATAAAAGCATGTACACCTGGATGGGTCCCCAGAATCAACATATACTATGTACATCCTTTACATTTTGTTTAATAAAGATCTAAAACATTATTTGCACACCAAATATTATGTATTTATAACAAACACACTACATATACAAAATAATTTATAGCCAAGGTGAAGTAGCCTAACCTAAGCAGATGTATATGGAGACGTTGACTTTTCAAGGGATATTTTCAAATTCTTCATACAAATCCATTCAGGACATGGAACAGGAAAACCAGTGGGACTGTTAATGCTTACACTTGATTCCAAGCGACATCATAATCATCACTAATAAATAAGTTCCGTAAAACCATAACATGTTGTACATTGTACAAAACGTTAACAATAATGTTGTACATTGTACAAAGGAAATTAACATTTTCGTTTGTTCAAAGGCAAAAGACGTTCTTTACTGTTCCTTACATGTATTGAGATACACATCTGGGACTGTCACTCTCCGCGGGTCTAGTTGGTGACAATCTCTTTGTTGTCTTCCATGAAGCGCGTGAACCGGAAATGAGCTCCACTTTCCACGCCTGCCATCTTCTCCAGGCTGGCGAGTGCGGCATTTGGTTCTGCGCTGGTCAGCCTGTCCAGGCTGCCCGTCAGACCGCCGACCGGAGAATTCCCTCCGTTTCCAATGCTCCCAGAAAGAGGAGCAAGCCCCCCGTTCTGGATGACCGAGATCTCGTTGGTCTTCATGGCCAGGCCGTTGGGAAAAGCTGTGGCATACTGGTTCCAAAAGTTCCCTGGTTCCCCATTGCTTGCTCGGGCTGTGATATCCTTTTGGAAGATCTCAGGAAATTTGACAGGGTTGGTACCCAGGAAGGCCATGGGGCCGTCCACAGAGAGCCGGCGACCCCGACGGGCTTGGCCACTATTCCACATGTGTGTTCCCATGTGTACCTGCATAATGAGACAGTGAATGGGGCAACATATCAGCTACGTTAAAAAAAACACAGACACTTCATTGTGTTATATTGTCTGCAGTTTGCCTATATTTACACAATCTGTAACATAAAATCATTAAGTCTCTAAAATTTGTATTAATTATCTCACGAAAACTATCCAGTGACATAATAGCATGTTCAATTGTTTCTTTTTACAAAAATTATTTGAAATTGTATTGTATAAAGGGTGCAATGGGTGATGTAAAATAGGATCTCTAAGTACAAAGGGTATTCATTTACACTGACTGAGGTGAGCTCTTTAAATAGACAGATTTTCCCCTCTTTCTCCTCTATTGACTGTTCTGAGGTTGTGCCGCATGTTAATAACTTTAATGAGTGTTTGCTGGAGACACCAGCAGACAGATTCAAACAAAGGTTGTGTTACGTGTCTGTGGCTAAATGCTCAGGGCCTGATTATTAATTTTCCATTAATTAATGCCACACTATCACGCTATAAGATGTAAACTGTTACTAAGTCTTTAGTTTTAACCGCAGTATCCATTTTATACTGCTTTTGGAAAATGCACCTGTTTTATCTGCTGTGCAAAACCCAGCAATGGTTATCAACTACTATCATAATTATTATTAATAATAATAATAACAACTGATTTTTATTAAGTTACACAGTCAGACGCTTTAGTAGCCAGCTACTTATCCATCTGTCCATTTTCTGAAACCATTTGTCCTATTCAGAGTCATGGGGGGGGGTCTGGAGCCTATGGGCACAAGGCAGGGAACAACCCAGGATGGGGTGCCATCCCATCATAGGGAACACTCACACATGCATACTTATGGGCAATTTGGTAACTCCAATTAACTCCAATCAACCCCACGACAACAACATACAAACTCAACACACATGGAGCCATGGTGGAGGCTCGAACCTTGGTTCTAGAGGTGTGAGGCAACAGTGCTAACCACTGCACCACCATGTCACCCCCAGCTACCAGCACCCACCAGCACCACAAAGAGACACGCTAACCTTGAGATTTCCTTTGGTAGTGAATGCCCTGCCACAAATGGTACAAGCAAAGGGCTTCTCTCCTGTGTGCGTGCGTTCATGGATCTGCAGAGCACTGGAGGAAGAGAACATCTTCCCACAGGTGTGGCAATAGTGCTGCTTGGGTGTGCGACGAGGTGGAGCGGCTGGGAGCACGAGGGACATGGCACCTGAAGAGTTCACCACACCCACTGCAGGGTCTTTGCCATCATGGGAGGAGCTGTGCAGAAAGCCATTGACCTCTGTCTTGATCATGGATGACAGGGACCCAACGGAGAGGACCGACGGGGTGGGGCTAGAGGTGAGGCTAGGATTGGATGGCTCAAAGAGCTGGGAAGGCAGGTCCCTCATCTGGTGGGTCAGCATGTGTTGCTTGAGGTTGCCCTTCGTGGAGAACCCCCGATTGCAGGCTGTGCAAATAAATGGTCTTTCTTTGGTATGGCTTCGGTAATGGATGTCCAAGGCACTCTGACATGCAAACGTCTTGCCGCAAATGTCACACACCGTATTCTTGAGGGTGCCACGGTCTCGGAAAGGGAAAAGCATGCTTAATGGGTCTTTTGAGGGGTTGCAAGATGTTAGGTCCAAGGCCGCCACACTGGGGAACTGCATGAGCCTGGTGCCTGAGTGTTCTAGCAGTAGACCTCTCTGTTGCCTTTCCTCATAGCTGGGGGATGTGCGTTGGGCAGGGACAGAACTGGTAGGGGAGGGTGCTTGCATGGAGTAGGTAGATTCAGAGATAGCAGGGCTCCCAGTACACTGACTCTCAATGTCCTCCGCAACAGGTGATGATTCATTACTGACGCGATCTCCCTCCATTGAACCATTTTCCGCCACCTTTTTAGCCTGCAATTCGTCAATCAGCCCCTGCTGGGTGATTCGCTTCTGGTTCTCCAGGCTGGCCATCCCCATTATTTCCGGTTGTATGGGAGAGGAGCACAAACTCTCCTGGGAGGCGTCCGTTGACTTGGGGGTGTCAGGAATTCCGTTCTCAGGACAGTCCTCCATGGTCTCATCCGAAAAGTTTTCAAAATCGTCGAAATTTCTCTCGTCAAGCGATCCTGTGTCAGACTCCATGGATTCTGGGTAATTTTCCGGCAGAGGGGTGTTGGGAATCTGCCCGCCCATGTGCATGCGGATGTGCTGCTGCAGGACCACAGCATTAGTGAACTTCTTCTGGCAAATGGGACAGGAGTGCTGGACCCTTAGTGGCGGCATGGCGCGATGTACACTATAGTGCGTTTTGAGGTTGCCCTTTGTGGTGAAGGCACGGCCACACACCTTGCATTTAAAAGGTCTCTCCCCTGTATGTGTGCGGTAGTGCATCTTTAGGGCACTCTGGCAACTCAGTACCCGGTGGCAGACGATGCACTCGTTCGGGTCCGTCATCTTCTTGTCGATGTTCTCCACTAGCTGCTGGAGCTTGGAGGTCTCAGATGATTGTATGGGGTCCAGAAGGCCCGCAAAGGGAAACTTAGCCTTGAACTGCTCTGACATCAGAGGCATGAGTGGATTCGTAGTCACAGGGAGGCTATTAGGGGAAGTACAATCTGATGTATTCTCTGTTGTACAACTGGTAAAGAGACTAAGAGGTTGATCACCCTCTTTAGCTTTTCCCTCTGAGGTAGGCCAGTTTCCCCCATTTCCTTCTTCTGCTACACCGTCAGTTCCCTTTGCGGGAAGCTCTGTGCCTCCTGAGTCACTCTTAACAGGACTGGAAGGGTTGGTAATTGCAATAGAGTGACACTCCTCCTTCTTAATGAAAGGGGGCAAACACGGAATCGTGGATGGGAGCAAGAGGCCTACTGAAGTGGTCAAAGTGGACAGAACAGGTTTACTGTCCAGCCAGGTGGTGACTGGCTTTTCTGGGGGCATGGACATGCCATATGGAATACCAGTACTTGTTGGAATATTATCCAGATGTTCGGGGACCGGGTATGGATTCATCTCGATGTGGGGGTACTTCTCTTTATGCCGTTGAAAGTGGACTTTCAGGTTGCCGCGGGTGGAGAAGCGGTTCCCGCAGATGTTACATTTGTAGGGCCGCTCGCCAGTGTGGGAGCGCAGGTGGATCTGCAAGGCACTGTCGCTCCCAAACACCTTGGCGCAAAACCTGCACTTATGCTTGAAGAAGGCTTCCTCTGGGGCGCCCTTGGGCTCATAGGTGGCAGCGCCGTTTGGCTTGCCTTTCCTCTGCTGTGCCAGGGCGGACAGGGAGCTCAGGTCTTCCACCATTGTGCTGATGCTAGGTAGGGAATTAGGGAACAAGGGGGTAACAGAGGGGGACTGAGGTAGAAGTGGGTTTGACCCAGAGTTTAACAGGCTACTTATTCCGAAAGCCTGTGTATTTGTCAACGGCAGGTTGCTGGGTAGAGGATGCACCACCTGTTTGTCAGAGGGCTGCTCGCTAAGTGCCGCTTCTGCCATCGTGCCAGTGTTCTGAGATGATTCTCTGCCGGGGGGCACGTAGCCGCTACCAGGTTTACTCTGAGGTAGCTGTGCAGCTGTAGCCATTTGCTTGAGGCTGCTTATGCCGGCCGACTGGCTTGCCAAGCTTTGCGTTAATCCCGCGGCAGCAGCCAGCTGCTGGGAGAGATGAGAGCTGAGGCTGGTCAGCGGACTCCCGGGTTTCGGTAGCCCACCTTGAGAGGAGATGGGGGGCAGAGGTGGCTCAGGGTTCTGGGAGGCCAGCAGTATTATTTGATGACGGATTTGCTCGATTAGCTGCAGCTGATGGACCTGCTGCTGCTGCAAGGCCAGGAGCTGCTCCATCAAGGCCGGGGCCTCCATCTTGCTGCCGCCTTTGGAGCGGGTCTCCTGGGAGAACTGGGCTACAGCGACTTTCGTGCTCTGCAGGTTTTCGATGATGACGTTGCTGCTGATCATGGAAAAGTTGCCGAGTTTAGCCAGGTTGTCCATTTGAGGTGAAGATGCTGATGCCTCTATGTTGTCCGCGGATTGGCCGCTGCGGGCGACGACACCGCTGCTGTCGTCATCGATGGGACTGCTGTTACTGCTGCTGTGGTTACTCGGAATTTTGGGGGTATCCATCTCCATCGACTCCTCTTTATCGAGCACGCTGGGCTCGAAAAGGTCCCGGCAATCAGCATGGTTTGCTTTAACAGCCACGTTGATCATCTGCTCGTCGGGGTAGATAGAAGGTGAGCTTGGGGAGAAGGCATCAGATGGAGATTCTGGATTCTCATTCACTATCAGAACTAGCTGGTTCTTGGTGCAGTTCTTCTGGTGCCGTTTCAAATCAGACGGCTCGAAGAATTCTGCACAGCAGCAGCTACAAATGTGTGCATCTGTGTCATTAACGGGGGTGACATCCGAGCAGGGATCCGTGTCCCCTGGAAACACAACAAAGAACAAAAATATTACTCCATAGAAATATGCTGTTGGAGACGCAGCTTCTCCTCCTTACATCCCTTTGCTAGTCTTTGGTAAACCTATTTAAAATTAAACTTCCCACAAAGATGGAGGAGAAAAACTTAAATACTGTGCTTCAAGTAGAGAGATAAAAAAATCAATAGCACTTCTCAAGTATTGCTTAAAACTGATCTTTTTAAGACGTACGTCACTTTTGTCAATCCCACTATTTTAGATAATCATTTTTCTTCGGATAATCCATCAAAATATAAAGCATTATGAAGTGCAGACACTGGGACTTAAATTTCAGGAGGGGTATTGATTTCCAATTTTTCATACTCTTCATTGTCGACTGGCCCACTGGGTGCAAAACAGCCATCTGAAGGATTTATTAGACTTTCAAGCTGCTGTCAGGTCTGCTTATTTTCAACTATTTTCAAGTTTATCCCTGTTACTAAACTAATTTGTAACCATTCAGGCTACAATAAGGGTTTGACAGGAACAACCTCTGGCGTGGAGATTGTGTCCTGTAGTCAATCGGACATTTTAAACAACTCGGCTAAATTTGAACCCGAGGGGGAAAAAAAGACTTAAAAGAAGACTAAATCAATTTGAAATTAAACGACAAAGCTAATTTACATCATATGAATAAACTGTTAAAATATAAAAAATATTAATTCCATTTAAGAAATATAGTAATACTTACTACTTAATATTATAAAGATTATTTACAATATTAGTGTAAGGAGAGTCAGGGAAAAAAATTTCCATGAGGATCAATAAAGTATCATTATTCTATTCTATTCTAAAAATATATGCCTCTGGTCCAATCAAAAGGCAGATTGGAAACTGACTATCAGATCAACAAGTTCAGCAGCATGATTCTGCACGGTCAGCTCAGTGACCCCTCAAAGCAGATTTTTAATGCCAGGATTACCTTGCTAGACTTGGCCTGCACTGAAACATCAGCCATTCAAAAGCAATCAAAACGCAGCTTTGTATTGCCAAACCGCACAAGAAAAATATCCAGACACTTTTTCAATATTGCCATCAGACTACCTGTATAAATGCTGGTTGTGAGAAAGAATTATTGCAGATTAGCAGAAGTGTACTGGTTGCATTATAAAACTTGCATTCATTCAGGTTACACAAGCATGATAAATTAAAAATAGAAAAAAAATAATGAAACAGGACGGAACAAACAACATCAGCTAAATATTTAGAAAATCCCTCATTATCAAACAAAAATTCTTGGGAAGTTTTCTAAAACAACTTAAAAATGACATTACGTGTTATGTGTATGTTACACCTGTGAGACCCTTGAGAAATGGTATCTGATGTCAAGACAGGTTTAAAAAATTAATTAATGAGAAATAGTGTCAGTATCTTAATGCAAATGCACTGTGAATTTGAAAAGCGCAAGTTGCGCAGGTATCGGCAGAAGCGTAAAGCAGTATTTTCTACATGCACATAAATTCACACTAAATTGTGCTTTGTGTTAAAAAAAATACATGTAAAATACTGGCAATTCACAAAAATGACTGAGTTTGATTCATGCAAATTCACAAGTTAGTACTGTCAACTTCACTTTTTTTGGACAGAGACTTTTAAAAATAAAGCACAGGGACATATAAAACTGCACAACACAGTTATTTGCCCAATAAACCCAGTAATATACTGGTAAATAAGGGGCAAACTGGACAGTCTGACAAACGAAGCAACCTCAAAATAATTTAATGCTGTTTAGCTGAGTCTACATTTTGGAGAAACCTGCACTGCGACTTTAAAACTGAGTGATGGATTCAGAATGCAAAACAACCTGCTTAACTCAACCAAAAAATATTTTATTCAGACTGATACATACCTCATCTAAAAACAAATAATCTGAATTTATCAGCTCTTTAAAATCTGCCCGTCATCAATGGAACATGATTATGAAATCTGACCCAGAGCAAATAGCTAACACAAAATTTTTTGGCCATTTGTGCACTTGATTCTGCATATAAACACAGTTTCTGTTGTTTTAGACATACTGACCAACATCTCACAGAGTCTGGGTAACAAACTTCATGGGATTATTTTTTATATTACATCGCTGTGACCAAAAAGATTAAATGTTGATTTCATTTTTTTCTGATGTAACAAATAATTTCATTATCTTCCTTATGCATGCAAAATGTTTAATTCTACAAAACCCTTCTTAGCAGAAAGGCTTGCTTGACGCATAGAGAATTTGGACAGAAATCTGTGTCAATCCTGCAGCAAAACGTTGGTTCATAATATTTCCATAAATACGTGCTACATAGAATATTCAAATACTGCTTTTCTCTCCAAGGAAAATGCAGTGAACGATCATCGTTCGGCATCCCTGCGGACGAAAGAAGAATTAAATGAGCACACACTGTCCATGTAAAGAAAAGCCTGTTCATGGTCACCATGAACACGCCACCGTAAAAGAGGAAGGAGAAAAGGAATCTGTGGAAAGACTTAAAATATTGTTGGGATGTAAAATAAAGAGACGCTAAAAGGAAGAGCGGCCTTCCCCAGCAACGCTGACATCACCTCGGAGTCGGCCAGGTTAGGGAAGGCGAGCCAGCTGGACGTCAGACCCCCGAATCCGCTCCGGGCATCCGT
This sequence comes from Mormyrops boulengeri, assembly GCA_026781065.1. NCBI lineage: Eukaryota > Metazoa > Chordata > Actinopteri > Osteoglossiformes > Mormyridae > Mormyrops > Mormyrops boulengeri. The sequence continues at coordinate 811,395 of JAODLD010000021.1, forward strand.
CAGAGCTACCAATCTCTGCCGAGAGAAACCCACCGCCTGCCAGCTCTGCTCCACCCAGGCTTTTGGGGATGGGGGGGAATGAAGAAGAGGAAGCATAGAGGGTGGCCACAGGGCTGTACCTAAAACTGCGTTATATAAACAGCAGCCAGCAGAGAAGTAACCAAAACGTTCACTATTCAACAGGCAAAAAAAACAGAAAACAAACACTAAGTTTCACTCACTATGTCAATCATGCTTTGAAAAGGGGGGCAAAGGGGGTACAGGGCTAAAGATAAACGAAGAGGCCGTTAAGACCCCCTCTCAAATAAAGTGCAGGCTTTCCAGGAGGCTGCTCGCCCGCCTGCAGTGTGGTGCCCAGGGGTTAACAGCCCCTTGCAGGGGAACCCCGTGCCTCCCCTGAACTCCCATAATCCCCATGTGAAGGGGAGCTCACAAAGGTTAGAACAGCAGTGGGGCAGCAGCTGAGCCTGCAGGACGAGTGACTGCAGCAGGGGCCTGGCCCCCCCGTCCCCCCCCCCGCGGACCCCGTAAGCCTTTGGCCCGAGCTGTGTCCACCGCCATCATGACCACATCCCCAACATTATGCTCATGCCCTCGCTGTTTGCTCCGTAACAAGGGGGCTTCCAGGGGATTGGGGGTGCACCAAGCAAGGACACCCCCAGACTCGGCAAGGGTTTCCGCGCCCAAGAATTATAACAGTTTGCACACCGGTGGCGACAACATAAACGGGCAACTTCTCCAACCACGGGGCGACAAGTCCAACTCCGAGCCACAAGCACATCTCAGCTTACGTTCTGCGTTCAACTTTTCAGGCCGCTGTCCATTGAGACAGAGTGACAAATGTGGTTATTCACCGAGTTATTAAATTTAAGGGAAAAATGTTGCGCAGTCACGACAAGCATGTCCGGGATACACTGGGTTTTGTATCGATCCGGCGTGTGTGTGACATGACCCAGCGCAGGCACGCAATGGACGACATTTACAAGACAACAAAATGTCAGTGTGTGGGAACTAAGCATTATAAAACCAAGAGAATGTATAAGAGCAACTTCAGCACAGTATGGAAAAAGACAGAAATTCATTTTTAAAAGACAATAGTGATCTCCTCAATTAGAACACAAAAAATACGACTGAATCTACACTGTATTACTAAAAAAAACACTATTTAAATATATTTACTGTAGATGTAAAATGTGTCAGCAGCATATCAGTACTGCATAATAAGTTAACGTGTGTAAAACACCCAAGCATAAGAAAACCCATCTTAAAAATATGCCACACAGAATTAATTTTAAGATATTTTGGGAACTTACATAAAGTTAAAAGATGACTGTACAGCAAGTCAGCAAATATCATAAAATGGACACAATTATTAACTGAGAAATGTACTGGCAATTGCTGATTTTTTATTTTTTTTTTACATTTTTCTTATAACCCAGCATTTAGAAACTTTGATTTATCAGCTAAAGGAAAACGTAATTTTGATCTAAATGCTTACTGTTATAGTCTACATTTTCTTTTAAATATACCTACTGTTTCAAAACAAACGCTGTATATTTAATTTTGAAACCAATAATCCTAAAGTTGATTATTGAAGCAATAAAAAAATTAAAGCAAGAAATTTGTATTTTGTCCTTTGGCGACATAACACTACCAAAAAGTTGTTCATTGTACTGTTTTATTAATTAGAAAAACCACGAAACGGAATACCAGTAGTGAAAAAGAACACATTTTTACTGAAGGTACTTTTTAAGGTCATATGTTTGAATAAATAGGAAAAGTGCCACGCAAGTCATATGTATATTTTTAAAGTAAGCGAAAGATTTGAGTGTGAATAGATGGTGACCCGTAGACCTTTAAGACAGAGTGGTAGAGAAGCTAAAATGGGATTTCGGAAATCGTAAGGATTTCGGATTAGGACAAACTTTAAGTGGTCCCTGTAATAAGATGCAGTAAAAGCATACTTCTGGACAATGCATTCTCTGAAATGCTAAAGATTAGGAGCAGGAGCTTCCGCGAATTCACCAGCAGGCCCTCGTATCTATTGGAAAACAACATAGCTGCAATTTATTTAACTTTATATTATGGTAAACTGAAACTCTGACTACGAATTCTACATTTACAACTCGTCAAATGTCGACAGTCACTAAATTATCTTAAATTTCGAGTGTTTTTCATGTATATTAAGAAATGTCACCTTAAAAAACCGTTTTGGGGCGTTAAAACTAAAACGCTGAACAAAGTTAATTAAGGACTCACTGGGTGTGATCCGAAACATGCTTCGTATATTATACAACTATAATACAATTTAGGCCTGGTTTTGATCATTTATGATTTCAGTGGTTTGATGATGAACACCGAGTGAATGTTCCGTGAACTTATGTCCGTCGGAAGCGTATCTTTTGAAGTAACATTCCAGCGAAGATATTTCGCACTTACGCGCTTCTGCATCCGATGCTCCCCCCCAAGAGACTGACGAGCTGGTTACTGGATAAGATCAGGTCGACAAAGTGGAAGGGATCGTTCTTTTACAAGTTTTATTAATTCCTCACATTTACGAATATAACTTGATTGTAGATGTTGTGCTGTCTCGACATCATAATTTACTCGTTGCAAAGGAATGCCCCCAGTACTCCCACTGTTGCTATCATTTCAACATCATAAGTAGACTGAATTTAAAGTATATACATTTATAATTGCGATATATTACTTTAGTTGAGCAAACGACGCTCACTATTCTGTTTTGCGAAATATCAATTCGCAGTGTAAAACAGAACATTCATTATTAAGCTTAACACAGGATCCTTGTATGGTACAACGAGAAGGAACAAGCAGTTTATAACCGCTTAAACCTATATACATTATACTTGGACTAACCGAGCTGAAACAGTGAAAAAGATCCAATGGTACAATGTGTGCGAGAACTATACAGTATTCCTAGTGAAGGACAAAAGCTCATCTTAAGTCATCGGAAGAAGCAGCAACTCGTTTAAAACTGGTAAGAACGTATTATTTATGTAAAGTGCGTTTTTATTATGCAAATATATTTTACTATTAGTTACCTATACAAGGAACTACATTGACTTCATTATTCTGAGAGTTTGAGAGATATCCATAATTAGCCACAGATATGTTTGGTCAAAGTTTAAAAAACAGTGAAACTGTTCATTGGCACATCGACTGGAAACAGTCACACAGTAAAAGTAACCAACATAAATAACGTCAAATAACATGTTGTGGAAACTCCAACACGGCTGACTTAACTACTATTTAAAAAGTTGCAGTTAAACACTTAATCCTGTCCAAGTTGAAAACCCAATCAAACGGAAACCTCGGATGACATCGATTTATGATTTGGGTTTACGGTTAATCCTCAAAAAATGGGGGAGTGTATTTGATTCTTGCTCGGCTATAACTTACCATTGTGCTCGGATAATGCCAGATGCGGGTCCGACTGGAAATGCTGCGGCTTCGCTTGTTTCCTCCGCGACATGCTGGTTCACACATCAGCCAGGGCAGAATAAAAAATTACCAAAAAATCTTCCCAGAATTACGGAAATCGAGCCCATCCACCGCGCATGTGTCCTGCTATAATTATGATTATCAATAATGCTTTGCGATTAATCATACAGGGGTTCTTTGAAAGGCAATTGGCACATCGCCAGCCCCCTATTCAAATGAAGTCTCTTTAATCAATTAGCTCCTGATTTGCTGGGGAGTCTTGTCTCTCTTTCAGCTCCCATCCAATGAGTTGATCCGTGTGGGGGAAAGGCAGGATTCTCCGACGGCTTTCCAGATACAGTTTAACCCTTCTTAGCAACCAGCTGGGAGCCACGCATAGTTTATCTTGGCTAGTACTGAAATGTTATTTGTAGTGTCGCTCCCAGTCGTTCCACTATATCTCTTCAATGTATTAAAAAGTTTCAATACCACCTGGCTAGAGGAGATACTAAAACACGACTCTGTGCAAGTGCTTCTATTCCACACATCACCTTTTTCAGATCTCTAACGTCAAACACCTCACCTACCATATTACAGTATGCGATACGTGAAAAAAAGTGAAATTCAGTTTCGTGTCTAGTCTTGATAAGAAAAAAATGGGTGATCCATGGAATTCCTGAAATATTCCGAGTCAAAGTAATCTGATCATCGCCGTACAGTGTAGCTAACACGTTTTCAGTAGACACTGTATTCCGCGAACAAACAAACTTTAAGATCCCCATGCAACTCTGTGAACAATCTGGAGCCCAACCCACCTGTGATGCTATTGGTCACCGGTCTGTTCGATCATAAACTAGGAGCGCGGGCCCGCGCGCGTGCTTGCGCGCGCACGCGCATGTGAGAGGGAGCAACCGGGTGCGTGTGTGCGTGTGTGAGCCAAGCAAGTGGCCGAGCGCTGAAAAAGGGGGAATATCGAGGTGTCCCGTTTTACCAATGGAAACAAATGCATTACTGCCTTTGCGCGCATATTTGGTAAAAAAAAAATGTCATTTGTGTTTTTCAGTTGGTGGTTTAACTTGTCAATGTTTGCTTTTTCAGCAGTGTAGATATAAAACGGTTACGGTGAAATAAGATACTGAAAACCGATCGAGAATTTAATTTGTAAATGTAAATCTCAGGTCTCATAAAACAATCGGCACATGCGGTACATTTTATTAACCAGTTGTAAGATTGTTTAGGGAGTACAGGATTGCTGTCGGCGAAGTGCCCTACTCCTTAAAGATCTGTAGTTAGTAGGCTAGAGTATATCAATTTAATCGGAAGTAAGAAAGTAGCCTAATATCTGCAGCCGTTACCGGACTTTGAGATACGTTCAAAAGTTGTACTCGATATAGGCTTGAATATAACTAGTATTAATGGAAACTTGTTAAACTAACCTTCTCAGTGCCTTAACAGCAAAACGAATCCGAAATTAAAAATAGGCTACGTTTTTGTTGAATCCGGTTATTTGAATATATTAATCAGCAACAAAAGTATTCTTTATTTATTTATATATCCGTTTATTTATTTATGGCGAAATCTAAGATTGAAACAGTTATACATTACGGTGTCAAAATAAAACAAACATGACAGTAAGAGGCGATGCAATTTTCTGTCGTGGTAATGAAAGTTGTTCTTTGGAAATAATTCAATAAAAATGTCGCATAATTAATAATGTGTGAGATGCGGTGGTTTCGTAATAAAAGTCCCTGGAGAATCCCAAGGAGCATTCAGTATGTCGGCAGATTTATTATGTGGTGAAGACAAACGAAGCTATCAGTTGGGGTGATTTTGAAGAATGAAGATAATAACGTTACTATAGGTGATTCCTCAGATGCCATTATTTTTCACTGAATATTTAAAGAGTAGCTGAAGGGTAGATGGATACAGCTCTTTCCTCCGTCAGCTACCTACTTAGAACGTCTGTTATTTATTTATTAATGACAAGAAAGAAAAAAACCCTTAGTATTGTTTAGTGAGTGGGAAACTGATATTTGTGGTTCACAAGCAGTAACAACCCTGGTAATGTTTGCACAAAGGTGCGTTGTGTTTTTATACATTAATTATATTACAATATAAATAAACATTTTATCACATAGATTATTATTATAATCCAAGAGCGCACACCAAACCCGTTGAAAAGTAAGTAAAACATTTTCTCATTTGGGGTAAAATTACAATTATAGTGAGGAAGGGCTCTAAATAACTATGATAAAATTTACCAACTATGAAAATCGTATTTTAAAAATCATCTAACCGAGATAAATTCGGCTTTCTTTTCAGCAAGTATAACCTCTAAACACGGAGAAGAAATAAAGGAGAAATAGCCGCAGTATTATAATGTCGCTGGCTGAAAAATCAATGGCAACTTAATTGATGTGAGTGTTGGTGTGAGATTGTAAACAGGGTGATTTGCAGAGCAGTCAAGCGAAAGGCACTTTGAGCGAGATTCACTTCGGACGGTCAGGCTACATTGTGTTAACAATCACAGAATGAATGGCACTAACGAGGGAAGGACAAAGAGATGGAGAGAAGTCAGGTGCTAAGGATGGGACCTCAAAAGATCTTCCCAAACTATATTTCGAACGTGAAAATCAACAAATATGGCATTTCCCTGTTCTTAAAAGTAATACACAAGTTCTAGATTATCCAAGAACATTAATAAAAGACACCATATATACAAATTAACACATTCTGATACAAACAAGTAGACAGGATGAACTTGCAGGAAAATGCTACATTTGAATATAACTACATGTAGTGATTTAACGGGTAGGTTTTATTTGTGGTAAAGGGCTAGTCCCTCTCAGCGTATTTTTAAATTGCTATTGGAGAATGTGACACGATCCTTGCTCTCTGGGCATGATGCGCACACATCTGTGATACGCGCCAATCAATACAGGCTTGAATGGTTCAGGCTGTGGAGGAACATCTTTCACGATCGTTACAGACATCAGATAACTGATTACTGTGCGAAAATACATAGCGTTTGACATTATTCAGTCGTGTATATATACATATATAGACACTTTGGGCGAAAATTTATAAGGCGTTTTTGTCTGGTGATGTTTTCACATTGTATTAATATTTTATTAAAAGTTCACGCATCGTTGTATAACAATGCAGACGTGCTTTTCGATATCTGCTATAAATAAATTAAACTAATAAACTATTACCCCATAGTAGGAGGCAAAGTAATTAGGCTATAGGGGAATACCTCCGTATAATACGACAGGCAATATGTTAAATATACGTATAAATATATGTTAAATAATAATAAAACATTTTGTTTAGAGATGGCGGTGTTTTCTCCCCAGTGTTGCGGTACCCTTTTACCCATTCTTTGCACTTACATTGTCCCGCTCATTACACCCGTTGCAGTGGATAATTTCCTGCACTTTATCAACGTGATCTACATTCGAATAGATGGAATAACTCGCGACTATTTTAAGGCGCCCTGTTTACTCCTATTCATTCAGAGCTGAAGATAAAGAGCGAAAAGAACGACAAGAAACCCTCGTAAAATAAGTGAAATAATTACCCACCGTAATTCACGGACGTGTAACATATGGGACGAAGCAAGAAGAAAGTATGAGCAGTTGCTTTTGATTAAAATGAATATCTTGTAAAAATTAGAATCAAAACACGTAGGCTGTGGAATTTCAAAACAGAACTTGATGACGATAAGTGTATCTTTAATTCCACTGATCGATAAGGTACTGCTGCACCATGCGTTAAGGATTATGTTTCTACATTTACTTTTTAGGTGTTATATTCAACTTATCAATTATAGGCCTTTTTACTATGATCAAATACACAGCTGGTTTCAGTCTGAAAAATAAGTTGAGTGGTCTTTAACAGTTTGTAAGGCAACGTTCTGGGAGTATTTTAGGCAAAATAGTTCCAATTTCTTGTACTTTTGTACTATCCTACATGACTGAAATATTAAAAGGTGTACAACACAAAACACAAGAAAGACTTTGTTGTATTCCACAATTAGACAGGTCTATAATCAGCATGTTCTAATGTCCGATCATTTAAATGGTGATGCATTAACCGTGTAGCCAAGAGTACAGTGACGTACTGTAGATTTTATAATGTTGTTTTTAAACTGCATCATTTTGCTTAAAATCCTTACGGACAACAGCAGCAACAAAACACTCTGAATAAATGAATGTTTTTATTTTTTATTTAATCTTATTTAATTAGGGCAAAACTTTAAATGTCCACTCATTTAAAAAGTAAAAATCATACTGAAATAAATTGACATTTATTGAATTAAATCAACGCAATACATTTGCAAAAGAACAAGAAGTAATTTGTTGCATTATTTATTTCTGAAACAGCTTTCAAAATATCCATACACGCCAACATAGTAAAATGTACAGTTCTGCTTTCTTACCCAATTATACTACAATAAATAATAGCCTTTGGTTTTAGATTGTCAACATTCTCTATTAAACTTAATAGTAATAACCAAAATTGGAAACACCGCATCGCTGCATAGTAAAATGACATGTGCAAAACTAGAAACGTATGCAGAGGCAGTATCTTGATTTCAGAGGTAGTATCTTGGGAAAATCATCTACATTAACATTTAGACCAAACAGAGAGTGGTCGTCACTAATTAAATGCATGATTAACATTGCTTCGCCGTCTTCATATTATCTGCTCAGGGAATGTCTCGCGCTCTGGTTTTATCATCGACAACTTCCGGCATTGTCAGTCAGCATCAATAACCCTGATCTGTTTTCAGGCTGTTAATACCTTTTCTGTTGCTTTTCAGTTATTGAGATATATTGCTTAAAACTGTAATAAAAGTGAAAGACATGACTGATAGGTAATATACACATATACAATATGTGCTTCTTTCTATGCAACTTCGTGGTTCCCTTGAGTTAATAGCGAGAGGCAGTTTTGGATGTGACCTCAAATAAGGAAGGACCTGAAAGTGCGCTGTCTTCCCAGCCGCAGGGTCCGAACAGCCAGGTGGGAGCGTCAGCTGCGGGAGCGGGCGGGATGGAGCAGCCGCAGCCGGCGTGAAAGCTCACACGCAGTAGATTCATACACACCCAGACATCCCGGGGTAGTTCAACATCGGTAATCAACTTTACCGATGAAGTGAAGGAATTTTGCTACAGGGCTTGCCTCGTCGTACCAAGTTAATGCCAGAGCGAGTGACAAAATGCACCTAACTGGATGGGAAGTGGCGCTCGTTCACCCGGCATTTCCTGAGCGCTTTTCTCCACGTCGGTTGTCCCTCGGTTGTATTTTGCTTTCGTCATGCTAAAGCTTCCTAAATTGCTTTCATATTTCTAAAACGCATCGGCATTATTGCGTCTGGAGATGCGTAATAAGAACATTAAGACACCAAGCAACTTTACATGCCGGCAAGGGTTTATCTGGTGAGTCTTAATTATTATCTGTCTGTATACTTTGAACGAACGATAAATGACAGATACAGTTAAACCTGGAAAATGCTCTCACAATTAAAAGAAATGGCATTTATTAGTGACAATAAATATATCCACAGACGCATTTAATTGATGTGGGGATTGGCTTGGGAGGAAAGACAAACACTACCGACATCTTAGAGAAATCAAAGTAATTTCGCAGGGCAGCATGTTAAGTTAGTCTATGGACAAATTACAAGAACTGTAATCTGCTCAGAACATAAATGCAAAAATAGGGAAGTAAGAATATAACATTTGCTTACACTTGCAAGCAAAAAGTAATTCTATTTCAAAACTGCTGCATTAGAGAGAGAAGCGATGGTATGAATTGTTTAAGGAGCGTTTCGTTTTCTCACACTGCTCCCGCTAACCAGCGTGCGGGTTCTGGCTGGCAAACGGACCTGCTGGCTGCAGGCTGAGCTCTTGATCTTACGCTGATTCCCGCCTCTCCGCAGCGGAGAAGTGGGCGGGCAGGCCGGCTCTCTCTCACCGCCCTGAGCTGCCTCCGCAGCGGACGCACGTCCGTCACCAGGGTCCTCACTCGCTTCCAGTGGTGGCAGACCCACAGTGATGTCAGGATGCCGCCATAAATTTACGCTTGTAATGCGGTACAGCTAATGGTTCAGTGACTCTGAATGGCACAGTTACGCTATTATTGGTATAAACATATTTTATTCAAAAATAATCATTTCACATATACTTGTTTGTTTAATCTTCATGATAACATTTATGGCCTATTGTATTCTAGTTTGTGCAAATATTTCGGGAGGTCTTACCCTGATATAACTAAATCTGAGATAACTGCTTGAGTTTCTTTTCTCCACTGTGCAGGGTTAGGAATGACCCGTTTTAAAAACGCGAAGAGAAACCGGTCGCTTCACCATTAAAAAGCATCTCATGTCTGAAGTATTTTTCTCCTACAGACACAGGTCTCCTTTCAATGAAGTTTGCTGTTCCCCCCCCCACACACTACTTCCTGTCCCATTCACCCCTCCACGGCCGCCGTCCCCCCCAGTGCCCAGAATACCCCGTGAAAGAGGCTGCTCCATTATCTGCCCTGACACTCAAACCGAGCTTTGTTTTGTGCTGATAGCCCCCGGCTCTCGTTAATATTCACGGGGAGAGCCTGGGCTTCCACAAGGCTGCTGGGGTTCACAGTGCCCCCCCCCCCCCCAGTATGGGCAATTGTGGCCCTTCATTTGTAAACACGGTGGAGGGGAGGAACATCTCATGACAAACACCCCTACGGACGAGTTCCCTCAGTCAGGGCCCAGCGCTGGACCTGAAGCGGTTACTGTGGGCTTGTTAGCACTGGGGTCCCACAACTTCTGGGTCATGCAAGATCTCTCAAGCTCCTTGTGTGTCAGCTGTGTGTGAGGGAATATGGTGCGTGTGTATGGATTAGGTTGTTACATTATGGGGACCAAATGATCCCCACAATGTAATAAAAACCTATTTTTCTGATGTTGTGGGGACCATTTTTCAGGTCCCCACAAAGAACTTTGAATGCAATCAAAAAAGTAAAATTGCCAAAAGTCTTGTGTTTTGTTTGGTTACTTATGGTTAAGGTTAGGGCTGGGTAGGGATTAAGGGCGCCATGTTGGGATTAGAGTTTTCTCCAGAGAAATGAATGGAGTCCCCACAAAGATATAATTTTGTGTGTGTGTGTGTGTGTGTGTGTGTGTGAGAGTGAGAGAGAGAGAGAGCTCATACTTTGTGTTGTTATGGGGACGGGGGTGCGAATCACCTCTACCCACTTTTTTATATAAGATAATTTTTTTAATATTTTGGTAGGAAGTTAATATTGAGGACTACAAACAGACATGGATATGCTTTTCATATATTTTGGCATACAGATGAAATTTTGGTCCTAATATATTAATTGTAAATATTACACATACTTTCTTCACAAAAAAATCTACTACAAAATACGATAGGCATTTTTCCACATATCAGGGAGTGGGTAACATTTACTGTAGCATCACGGATTTGGACCCCAGGACCTGCGACGTGACCTGACAGGGAGTATTTGCAGGACAAAAAAATTGCTAATTTTATAAATGTCTGAAATGGCACTTTAAGAAAACCTGTAGCACCAAAATGCTACAGGACAAAAGATGTAAAACACTCACATGAGAAAGAGCAGCTTTACGTAGTGACCTGCTTTGGGGTCTGTGGGGTTGATGGGCGAACAACATATGGGGGAACAAAATCAGGCCCCAAAACAGCATGCAAATGACCAGATCCACGCATGTATGGAGACGCATGACCAGAAGGACTGACCACATCCTTTCCAAGTGTGAATTAAACGAGTGATAAATTCAAGACCGGTGAGAAGTGATACTGGGACTCTATGATTAGCTCGGACTGGAATAACACCAGGATTTGGATCTGGCTTCTGACTGAGACAGCTTTTTGGCATCCATTCCATACAATGAACAGGATAATGGACCTTAAGTAGGACACAGGCCTAATCAGACAAAGGTCTCAGGATCTGATGCTCTACAGTTGGCTGTTACCAAAGTAGCATGAAACACCATTTCCTTCTCTTGTCCATCAGCTAACTTTGAACATGGAGATGGTTTTTGTAGTGGTTTCTGACCAACGGCTTTCAACCGTATATGAATGGAAATAATGCTCGGCCTGGCTAAAGGAAAACAGAGTCACTGACTCACACAGGATATAGTAAACATCTAATTTAGCATTGATATTCGTCATTTCAAATATCAAACGTTAAACAAAGGGGAGTGAACAAACAATTTATGTGTGTGGAGTTCTAAGAATGATCTGGGAAATTCCAGTCATGACTTATCAGTCGTGACTCATTAATGAAATTAAAAAGAATGACCACATGGATGAAGAATTGGGGGATTAATTTGCCCTCAGCGTGCCTTTGTATTGTTCTTTTCATATAAACCCCTTTCTAAAAGAATGGGGCCTAGATGAGATGAAGGACATTCTGATGAGATAAAGAACAGATCTGCCGGTTTAAAAATACATCTAAAAAAAGGTAAAGCTTATCAACAACGCTGTTGCGACATATTTACAAAATTTTGTAGAGGACAGAGATTTAAAGTGCTTATCAATGTTATAGCACACTGTCAACCTGATGAATGTCACTGGTAAAAGTTGGCAGCCTTTCTGATCCTTAGCCATAGCAAAACAGTGCGAGATCATCCCGTTAGTGACATCAGAGGGGCTACATCAAAGGTCCCACCGGAGCCCTGGAAGGGTACGCAGAAACACACTCAGAGGTTAACAGCAGCTTGTCACATCCCTAGGAGTGGCAACTGGGGCAACAGAATACCCCAGACACTCCCCTCCATGGCCATAACTCACAGACACAATACTGTCCAGAACTTCACACCTTAAAGCCTTTTCACAATTACCCATCGCTTTGGGTCAATAGTTGATTAACAAATGTTGTCCCTTATTCTTGCTGGTTTTGTCCTTAGATTAACTGTCACGCCCTTTCTGTTCTTAAACCCAGGTTAAACATGTTGTGGTTAAACGCGTTATAATATTATTACTCGATTTATTAATAATTTAATCATATTGTAAATACTCATTTCATATCTATTCTGCTCCTAACTGATCCTGGTCTTGCTACCGGGAAGATTATAAACAAAGTTCTTGCACACCACAGGTTTTTACCACTTTTCCATTTATTTCATAAACTGCGGATTATTTATTCTTCTTAAGCATTGGAAAGGTGAGTGAACAACTATAAATGAAAATATGTCAAATAAAACAAGATTCCTTTATAACATGGTAAGAGTATGTAACAGTGCAGATTACTTTGATGAATCAAAGACACGACATTCTCTTGCTGATACAGGTACTCAAACGGTGAACATAATGTACATTTATTTGTTAGCAAAGAATATTGAGTGTATTTTTAGTAAATGTTAAGTGAGTAACATGCAAATGTAGAAAATATCAGTGTGTGCAAAACCTTTTGACTGGTAGTGTATTTTGACTAGTGATGTATATAACTTAGTCTATATTATATAGAGTAAAACAGTAAATGTATAGACCTTTTTTTTTTTCCTCAACCCCTAACATGGTACTGCAACTCCCAACTTCTCTCATTTGGTAGATTCAATTTATTTGGAGGATTAAAGAGAAAAATCTCCTCTCCTTTTGATACAATTACACCTCAAACCTTGTCTGCTCGGTGGGCATGTGAACACAATGATCCACAATGACACGATAATGAAATTTACTTTATCTCCAGAAGACTTCCGCGTCTCAGAACCGAGTTGAACGTGTGCGATTTAAGAAGCACATTGTTCCTTTAAAAACGTTCACTTTTATATCCATGGGAAGATTTACGTTCTGAAACTATCAGTTTTGCTTAGTTTTTATTCTTGTATTTATCAGCTTGAACTAAAACCTGAAACCCAGGCTGTAACCGTAAAATCCTACTCTCAGGAATTTAAACGCGAGCTGCAATAAAGCACACAGCAGGTAAACTCAATCTTCAAGTCAAAGCGGGGATAGGATTTACCCTGACAAAGCCGTCAAAACTCACAACAATTGTCTCTTTCATCTTCAGTCTGAGAAAGAATTACAAGTTAATATTCCGGAGTTTTAAACTGTATGAATACCCCATAAAGATTGCAGACCAAAAATACCCAGTACCAAATCCAAAATCTATTAGGTCTGTTAAAAAAGGGCCAGTCGTACAAGGGGTCATGGGGAATTTCCCACACAAACTCCTCATGAGGAATAATGCAATTTGGGAGCCGCACAGGCCTTCTGCCAGTTTAATACAAAGTGGGACAGCATTTCAACACACGTGCTGCAAGTCGGAAAGCAAAAATCCCACATACAGTGGGCTACTACAGAATAGTTTGTAGCTAAAGAGCATCCTGAAAGAAAATGCGTATAAATAAAGAGATAAACAATGGGAAAACAATTCATCCAATTTATGCATATGTATAAATAACACATTTATTTCTTTTGCACTCTATAAATCCAAGAACACTTATTACACGCAACTTAATACAAGCATTACAATGTATTGAATTCTATTCTTAATGATGATAGAAAGGAAAAGCACTCCTTAATTAAATTTACTCCACACACCAGATTCTCATAATCCTGCGTGGAAAATTTTGAGAACCTCCGACTGCAAGCTGACTTTCTTACACAACAATTTACAAATTCAAAGATTCACTTAACAGTGCACAGAAAATGTGTGGCTAGTAAAACACTCAGCAAATATTTATTAATTATATAAAACTCTCTGTATATAGTCCCGTGCCATGTTTGGAGTTACTTGTTTCAGCAAACATCTGCATTATGCTTGTTATGGCAACATAATTATTTTAAAAGTGCACATATATTATAAAGAGGTAGAAAAAAATGAAAGAATAGGAAAAAAGAAAAGAAAGGAAAGACTAGATTTAAATATAGAATAGAATAGATCTTGATTATCATTGTTTTTAGAAACAACAAAATACCATTTAGCAGCTCTGGTTGTCAGAAAATGACATAACAAATGTAGACATAAATATGAACAAAGATAAATAACATAACACGCCCATCCACTAGCGGCAGTCTGGGGTGTTTGCTAGTAAATTAAAACTCCCAGATATACAGATGTGGTCGCTAATGTTAGTGAGCTGACACGTTTCATTATCTTGGAACAAATGACGTGAGGTGGACAGTGTAAATGTATGTGTAGCGAAAGAGTCCTGCAATTTTCCATGGAAGCAGCTGCAGTTCTTGCAACGGCCTGGAAAGTCATCAGTCTGTGCTGCATTTAAAGGCACCCAGATATCTCTCACGCCTTAAAAGGATTAAGGTTCAGCGGGTTACGAGCCATTTCTCTTTGTTATCAAGCGAAATGACTCTGCAAATATGACAATAAATCAACCGGCAAGTCGATGTGAGAGGATGCAACTGCTAGGCACTGATAATGCATCAATCAATATTTAATGTTTGGACTTTAATTAATCCACAAGCAGGAAACATTCTTTCAGTGACAAAAAGAGGTAGATGGAATAAGTAAAAAGTGCCTGAGTCCAGAATAGGTTTTATATCAAACATGGACCAATTACTTTGTGTGTCTGCCCTGACAGAGACCCCATTAGTCAGTTCTCTCAAGATTTTGTTTATTTCTTTCATCTCTATTTTACAGAAATCTGACAACTCACTGTGGAATCATCATGTGTTTAACAGGATTACCGTACAAAAGATAAGAGAGACTTGAATTAAAGACTTCAGCTAGTGATTTTCTGTTGAATTTCATTTTTTAAAATGTGAATTCTTTCTTACAAGCATCAGTTCTCAGATAATTCCTACTTGATTGCAGCTGAAAGATTAAAGAAGATCTTTTTTTTCCTTCTTACACAATTGTATCGTAAGCCCTGTTGTGGCAGTAACATGTAATCGCCGCAATAATTTATGCATCTGGTTCCCTTCAGGTGATTTGACTGAAATTGATAATGGATGCAGAATATTGCCATTTAATTTATGGCATGTGTAAAACCATGCTGACAAACTGAAACATTATGGCACTAAGAGTCCCTCTTAATTTCAGCCACACTGTTGCTCTGATTCACCATTCTACTGTCATTCTCACTACCTTAAAAGTTCACATTCCGTGTTTACTGTGAGACGTACACCGTAGAACGAGACGCTCACTCGCACAGCGCCCGCGGGCTGTCAGTTACCGCTATGTTAAAGAATAGCGGCAATTAGCAGCGGCTAACAATGAGGACATAGGAACAATAAGTAACACGCATAATGAATAATGTAGAACAATAAAGCACTAAAACAAAACAATAAACAATAGCTTCTGAGAATACACCCGTCAGTGCACACGATCTTGTATGTCAGTAACTGAGAAAGACAGAGGAACATTAGCGTCTATGAAGGACGTCAGGCCTTGTCATCGTGTCCCCCCACCCCCAGTTGCATGCCGCAGCTCCTGATAGGCTCGTGGGGGACTGTGGTCACCAGACTGAGTGCTAGACAGTGTTTTTTACTCGCTACCTCATAAATAACAAGAACTGAATTCACTTTTAACTGGTTAGAAACCTCTAGTTGACAGCACAATAGCATCACCATGTGCGTGGCCCTTAACGCGTCTGCACCAGTGGGGGGGGGGGCCCACTGACTGACCCTGTGCTCTGACACCCAAACTTACATATACTTGTGTCAGTCTCTCGTGTGACAAACCAAGGAGTTCCTCTGCAGTTACTCTGCACCAAACCTAAAACTGCTTCCTGTTGAATCCGAAAATTACTCATCAGGCCAGCTTCAGGAGGTATTAAACTGCGTCACACCCCCAGTCACGCAGTTACACACCTGTGCTGCCAGCGCAGGCCCTTTCAGAGAGAGCTGTCTGCATGTGCAGCCCCCATGCCGCGAGCCCCCTGATTATGGAGACAACTCAGATAGGTATTAATTACAGGGCTGCTGAAGAAAAGCTGCTGTGGGATAGCAGGAGGGCAGGGGGATGCTGGGGTACCTGCAGGATGGTGATGCTCCAAACGGTGGGATGCCATTATGCCCCGAACGAGCAAGGCCATGAGGGCGTGTGAGAGGACGTGTCAGGCACGAGGCCTCAAAACCAGGGCACGGTGTGTGACTGAGAAGCATGAGTTACTGTAATCTTATGGCTACGTTCCATTTTACGCGCTCTTTCAGTCAGGATGCCTCCTAAAGGTAGTGACAGAAAGTTGAGTATTACCGCCAGCATCCAGAAGCTGTGCTCTGCAGCTCATGGGAGTTTTACTTACAAAAGAATGTTCTGAGGGCAGAAGGAAAAATGATTGATTCTGAAAGATAACCAATCAGATTGTAAATGTGGTGGGACCAAGCAACTAGATGAGGCGGGACCAATGAATCAGATGGCTTGGCTCTGCCTCCTTGTTGCTTGGTCCCACCTTCTCGACAATCTGATTGGTTATCTCTCTGAACCAATCATATTTCTTTCTGCCCTCAGAACATTTTTGTGTAAGGAAAGCTCCCACGAGCTGCCCTGCATAAGTCTATGTATGATACTGCTTGGCTAAAACTCGTAGCGTGCTTGATTATTTACATAGCTGGATATTTTGGCTGGAGCAGTGCAGGTTAAGCAGCTGGCACTGGGCTACTGAAGCATGGGATCGCCAGGTGCCCGGAACCACAGCCTTCACTGTGTATTGTCCTGCAGGGACCAAGCTACCTACAGCCGGCTTCATGTTTGTTACTGTTGTGTGTCTCTGAGCTGTAATCTCTGTGTGTTCTGCTCCGCACGCAAATAAGCGTGTGGGCCTCACAGGTGGTTCGACCAGCCACCAGCAACAGCAGCACATGATGACCCCCTAGAGACGCCACGCAGGGACGGCTGCATCCTGCGGTAGAAGAGGAAGCCAGGGGGCCAGCGTGTGGCCTACGGCCCTCCCTCTGTGTGCATCCAGGGTGTCACAGCAGCCCTGGGGGCTATATGTCTCTGAACACTGCGCTAATTCACTACACATGTCCCGAATACTGTGAAACTACCCCCCACAGTGCACCAAAGGAAAACAACTCTGTGAAGCTAATGCTAATCACAAAGAAACAGAAAAAACCTATTAATAACATATGGTTAGGATAATATCAGTCATATTTTCTATAACATTCTCTCCATATCAAAATAACCTATTAATAAGTTAGGATAATATTAGCCATATTTTCGCTAATAATTTTCCTATATCAAAGTAACATGACCTTGGATTTTGAAGACGTTGGCTTCATTCCTGTTAACGCCTATTTTATTCTAGGTAAATACTGTATTTCCCCGACCTTGTAAAACGTGGCACACAGATTTTTTTTTGAGATATTTACACTTAACAGAAAATCTTTTCAACTGGTAATGTGAACTAACCTTGTTAAAGGCAACATATATTTTAAAATGTGTGAGAAGTTTATGAATACGGCGTCTCGGGAAATGTGCTTTCTTTAAACACATGCCATATTAAATTAAAAGGAACCAAACAGTTCTGTATATTAATTTTTCTAGAAATTTTTAACCAGTGTGTGAAACATGGTATTAGTAATATTTCTTTGAGAGTCACTAAGCTTTTTTAGCAGCTAAAATGATTAATGTAACAAAAAGGATCATTTAAATCAAGGTATAATAACAGTGTAAAGCCTCATTTACATAAAGTACTTCAGAATGATATTTGAAAACAGCCGAAAAAGTATCACAAAATTTAAATAGGATTTAAACAGTCTGTGTGCTGGCCATAAGGACATTATTCAATATTGTTGTAAATCAGCCTCTTTCTTTCTGCCATGAATCAACAGAAGTTACAGAGTTACAGTTGACAAGTCAACACTAAGACTTACAGCTGAAAGCCTGCAAATATTTGAGGCGTCTGTGTCTTGCTAGGGATTTCTGCCAGCTAAAATAAATCATCACTAAATAAAATCATCATCTTGACACAGGAACAACAACAAAGATGCATGAACTGCCTCTTAAAAATGGCCTTTATGTATGAAATATTTATGTGTTCATATGTATGCTAAATATGCAGAAATAATTAGTCTTTTTGAACCACAGCATACTATACAAAACAGTGTTAGGTAAACAGATCATCCTTGAAATAGATAGTAAGTGAATCACTTATATAACGTCTTATTTGCTGGATATGACCTATACAGGATAAGGGTGTCACTCATGGACGGTGAGATCTTTATGTAAAGTGCATTGTCTAACTATTAGTTCTTTCCGTAACACTTTACTTAAGACAATGTTTTTAGTAATTTATAAACACATTCATAATGCATAATAATGGCTTCATAAAGCATTATAAACATGGCTTTAAATATGCATCAAAAGGTGTAACACATTATAGCCATTTTTATAATGCCTTATGAAGCTCTCATCTATAATGCACTATAGATATCTTCATATTTCATTATAATCGTTGGAATACCTGTAAGCATTAAGGATGCTTTGTACTGCATTATAAAGGTATTATAAATCTTCATAAAGCATTCCTAATGCATAATACATATGGTTATAATGTGTTATGCCTTTTTATAAATATTTATATCCGTGTTTATAATGCTTTATAACTGCATTATAAAGGTATTTACATGACAGCTTCATAAGGCAGTCATAGTGCATTATAAACATGGCTATAATGTGTTATGGCTTTTGATACATATTTAAAGCCATGTTTGTAATGCTTTATGAATGCATTATAATGCAGTATGAATGTGTTTATAAATCACTAAAAACGTGGCCTTAAGTAAAGTGTTACCGTTCTTTCAATGCACTATGTTTACCCTATCATCTATAGTATATTTATTGTTTATTCATTTATATACTTTAACTGCTAACTGATCATGGCTGAATGAGGAAGCATTACAATGCACTAGCAGTACATGGCCATAAGGAGAAAGACAAGTATTTTACTCTGTGGTGGACAGAGACACATTTAGTTGGACATGTGTAATATCAGAGTGATACGCAGTTAATGCGAGGGAAAATAGAGACAATGGCTTTACTACGCAGTTTGATATGATGGGCCTGGGAGTCTTGGGTCACCAAAAATGGAGACACAATGTGACACCTAGAAGGACCATGTGCTCCAGTACACAATCTTATTAATCTCTGGCAGCAGCTGTATCTGTCGCTGTGGCTCTGGAAATTAAACCAATTGGGATGCAAGCTGATTGTCTGCAGAGCCATTGATTGGTTAGTGAAAAGCATGGGGCAGGGGGTGGACAGTGTGTATCCCTTTAAAGGTGATTTATACTCATTATTTAACGCGTGTAAAACATATCTACTTTTGGCACATGTTGTTTAACAATACATCGATCTGAAGACCTTCCATCATGCAATAATAATGCCTCAAGCAGTGTGATTCTAAGCAGAATCAAGTCATTCCACAGCAAACCCTACATCACCCCCCCCCTGCCCACCAGAACAATATGCCTGCAACTTATCTACTTGGTTGCTTGCTCAGGTTATTGTCTTATAAAAGGTGTGATTTTGCTCAGGGACAATCAAACAATTGTGCTCATTTGTTAATTGAAGGTGAAACGGTAAAAGCATCAAGGCCCAGCCCTCGTTTATTTGTTTGTTGCCTGGCAGTTAACGGCCCCCTACTCCCAGCCCGTTTGCCCGGCTCTGACCTGCTCACTGTTGTTTTTCCGCTCCACATTTTCATAAATCTCAGGTGGTAATCTCTTAATGCCGTGCACCTCAGTATTTTTTTTCCAAATCTATGTAAAAAAAGAGTGAGCTGCTGAACAATGGTCCCTCTGGCTGATGTTATCTCCAGGACAATGACAATAAAAGCAGCCTCTCTTTACCTTTGGCCATTCTAAAAAAAGTGCCCCCCCCCCATGAGAAAGCCTTCCGTTTACTCAGTCTCCTCACACAGATCTTATCTAATAAAGCCGAAGACTGGATTTTTTCTAATGAGTCGTTTCTGTGAAAAATAACACATTATTATTAGCCCTCCGTGTTGAAGATAATACCTAAATACCTGAAAATACCTAAATAAACACCGATCCAACGGAAATGCTTTCACAATCCAAATCAAAACAATCAAAATGTAGCCTGCAGCATGTGTGAATATTTGCTGTAGTGTTAGACAGACGTTTCCTTTAAGGGATTCCTTCTGCCCGTATGTAAATTCGGATTGTGCCTTATTTAACTGTGCTATGCCTGGAGAATCCATCATAATCCAACAAGTTGTTAACTGAAAATGGAACAAAATGTTTAATTCCGTGTGTCACCACAGGATGCGGCCATTTGTCTGTTGCCCACTCAACGCTAAAATTGAATCAATATTATTAAAAGCTATTCGCCTGACAACAATCTGCATTCAAAACAATTTAACATGCTATAGGAATAAAGCATGTCGTAAGCATTGTCTGCCATGTCAATTTGATGCTTTCGTTATTTACAGACAAATTACAAAGCATCAGACATCCTGGGGATGACCACTTTTATTTTTCCTTATACAGTTTCGCTACAATGTTTTATTTTATCGTTATAAAACATACATCAATAGAGCCGACTTGTCAGCCCCTATCCAAAAGGCTGTTGGGTTAGCCATCTGGGTTTGAGTAAAAACAGGCAGGGCTGCAGACCTGCAACAGGGGTCTGACTCCTGGGCTTGGGGAGGGTCTATGTTCTGTATTTAGCAGAGCAGAGATATTTCTGCCACACGAAGACAGGCTCACCCGGATTGGATCAGCTGAGGGCCAGCAGTCTATATGATTGTTCCAAGAATAGTGTGATACTTCCTGGTAACCGCAGAGCCATTTAGGCACACGGTTGTCAGCATTAATGCCTTTACATATCCCTCCATCCGCGTTTTTCGCTATGGCTTTAGTACGTGAACTGCACCGAAAAGCGACCTATTATTCTAACCCCCAATTCATTTATCGACATGACTTGTTAACTGCACAATGTCAGTAAGCTCGCATCTCACCCCTTTCCCAATCACCCATCCTTAAATATATAATTCATGAGCCTCTGTGCCTTTTATCCCCGCTTCAAGCCTCCGCTGTAAATGGTGAATGGGTACCAAGTTGCTGAGTGCCAATACGATGTCATGCTCAGAATTGCAATGGGCCCCGTTCGCCCTTCCATCCATCACGCTGTGCGGACAACTCCGGTTGCAGTATTATCCAAATATTATTAAATCTTTGGACCCTATCCTCATAAATTATAAGGAAATGTCCCTATCTCCATTATGGGGTGAAATGTATGGGCTTCAGCTGCTTCAGAATAATTATGTGCTTTAAAGGAAACGTGGTCGAGCATTTTTGAACAAGTGGAAAGAGTAGGAGAGAGGGAAAAAAAGAGTATCTTATGCACCATTATTCATTCATTTAGGTCAGTCTAACCTGACCACTGAACCACTATCCAACCCAGACGGGCCAGACATCTGCTGCAATATACTCTCAGCCAATCCCGTGGCACATTAGTGATCTTGTCCTTTTCAGATGTCTGGCTTGCACTGGTGGACTTCAAACACTTGGCCTTCATCTGCTGGCCCTCTCCAGCCCTCTGTGTACAGCCTTGATTTCAGTCCCAGCGTTAATATCTGTTGATGACCGCAGCCCAATGCTTCAGTGCCTTGCAGGAAGTAATGTTACTTGTTGTTGAGAAGCTTCTCGCAGCACAAAGTCACGCTGCAGGTATCTCTCCCCGCTTCGTAAACTGATGAGCCTGGCTTGTCTCATCAGCGTGTTTACGGCTGGCAGAGAACTGGTGTGGCCATAAATCCTTGGCCTGCATCGCATTCCTAATGCACTTCATAAAGTTTTTAATGATTATTTCAAAGCTGATTGAAAGCTGTTCTGAACCCCCATCCTTGCATCTGGAAGTCCGACTTAACAGTGAATTGAACGTTTATCCTTACTAACCTGGCAAGAGAGCTCATGTGCTAAGTCTTGACAAACTTAGTTTGATTCCAGGGTGTGACACTGACAGAGTAGGCTTCCTTACTGCATATACTCAGTGAACTCTACTCTAATTAGCAATGCTAACAAACCAAAAATAACATATATTTGGAACTAATAAAATGCAGTGTTAATTACATACAGTAGAAGTGGTTGTATAGTAATGAAAGAACAGAAATACCATCATTTTGAACAAGACATTTAATATATGTTGCTTTGGTAAAATATCTATCTCAGTGACTTTCAATTAACTCCATGAGTGTTCCGTATGTCACTACAGTCAGTACGTTTACATGTACAGCTAAGCCGAGCTATGGTTATAGCTCAACTACGCCATTTAATCTGACTACTGTCCTTGTCCCAGTATACATGCACAGGAGAGGAATCGATTTATTGACCGACGTATGTCTGACTCCGCTACCATAGGTGGCGATATAGCTCCTTTCAGCTTGGTACTACCGGGCACTTTCTCATTGACCTATTACGTCACAGACGTAAAAAAAATAAAAATAAAATAAGATTAATAATAATATATGCAAGGACAAATGAAGTGACACAAGTTATCTGGTTGGAAGAACAGATACAACAAGATCAGTATAGCACAGCAAGAAGTAAAGTATTTTATATTATATACTATGAGAGCAAGGTATTGGATATTTTTCAAATATTGCAAGGTGATTTTGTTGTAATAAATATTGGGGTATTTATGAAACAAAAAAGGAGTTCACAAACTCGTCTAGGAATGATTCAATAGCAAGGAGGAAAATTATTATGATTGTCTTGGAGAGATTGTCCTGGGACTGAATATCCGTACCAAATTGAAGGTAAGAAAAAGCCTCATCTTAATCTAGCTGACTAGTGATGTAAGAATTGCATGTGCACAACATGTGATGTTGGCATTAATATTGCACATCGAAAAGCCCTATAATATACTACAGCCATTTTTCGAATTCAGTACAAAATAATGTTGTGATGTCATTTGGTGCTGGTACCAGTTTTTATGCCAGTGGAAAACCAACACCTTGAAGTACTGTATTTTTGGTACCTTCTTGAAGTACCAAAAGTACGGTACCTGGTGCGGTGTAAAAGCATCCTTTAATTGAGCAGTGAATTTTACAGTGCTGTACATTTTGTACGTACTGTATGTCCTCTGCTATGCTCCAAGTTTCTTCTGTTACTTCCGGGTCAAAGTCCAGGGATGGGGGGGCTGTGGAGCATGTGCAGAGCGCTTGCTGCCGAGTCCGACTGAGTAAATCGACTCCCAATCGCATAATATGGGAATATAAGAAATTCGATTTAGTACAAGTTCAGATGGATTTCAGACGGACCAACATGTTTACATGTTAAGTCCGGTTTTAGTCAGACTAACACAGTAATTTGATTTTCTTAGTGTGCATATAAACATACTGAGTCAGAGTGATGATAGCAACAAAATCATGTTTCCTCACAGCTACTGAGGGACATACTCAATAGCTGCTTTTAGTCTGGTTGCATAAGAAATCACTTTCTAACGCAGAAAGCAATTAAATACTCAGCGGGATACCATAAAAGCATGTTGTACTTATGAATTTTACTGCTAAATGAATAGCTAATCGGTCTGGGCATCACTCTAGTGATGCTGTCATAATCTGAATGAAACTGAAAATGAAACACTTTAGGCTCACTCTATTAAACCTAGACACCACATTTTCATTCTGCTCTTTGAAAGGAATGCTTGCCTAACAGAACAAGGAATATGTTTAGCAATTACTATGATTACACGTTGTCTTTTTTTTTACAAAAATATTTCTGTCATTCTTCTGTTGAAAGAACATGTAACTGTTATGGAACGGGGCGGACTTGGTGCGCAGGCGAGAGCGTGGCATAGTGCAGGCAGGAATGGTAGGAAGGCGGACGACCCACTTGCGGCTTCACAAAACAAAGGTTTATTTAACATAACAGAAAAACTACAAACAAAAGGACCACGAGGGGTAAGAAACAAAAGTGGATAAAATAAGGACTAAAGGGTCAGGGCAACCAAGGGGGGGGCG
>JAODLD010000021.1:835867-851623 GCA_026781065.1 Mormyrops boulengeri
AAAACCAAATACAAATCACCAGACACAGGAACTAGAAAACTCATACAATGAAACACTGGGGAACAAAATACAAAAACTGAGAAGGTAGGATTCAAACATGCCACAAAGGGATTTACAGGTAACCACATGCTCAACACATTGAGCCATGCGGCAGACAGGGAATAGGGTAAAACACAAAGACTGACAGAAGGGACAGGATGGCCAGCGATGCCTGCTGGCCAAACGGGGAAGGGACACACATGGCTGCTGATCCTGACACGTAACATGAAAGGATTGTACAAGTAGGCGTAAGTGTTGCTTAACGATAAGAGTGGCAGGGAGGAGGGGTACAGCCCCTCATCAAAGAGATATACATGTTTGTGTTAGTTCAATTTCACTGACCGCTCCCCTTCTCCCACCCTGGCCCATGTCCTACTCACTAAAAAACAGAGAAAGAGCTCTGTTATGTTGCCTTAAAAACAAAGCACTTTTCTTAAAGACGTTTTGAATACAGCATTTCAGTCCCTTGATTGCTATCTTGGGGCAATGAAAGGCAATTACTTGTTGGAACCATTGAAGTGCCTGATTGCACATATTCTAGACTCTACACAGTGTTTCCAGGCACAGGTACGGCAGACATCCCCAGACACTGACCGGCCACACGTGGCTCCCCTAAGGTGCACTGCACACACACAATCACCCACGTGCACTGCAGACAACATGCTTAGAAAGCATCCCCTCAGCTCCGTGCTCCAGGCATCGTGTCAGGCCTCTTCAAACGGCCTTTGATTTCAACACTCATTGGGCTATAAGTGGCTCTCCTGCCCCATGTCATGTGACCCATCATGTATGAGGAAGGTTGGCCGTAGGGTGGGCAGGAGGAACTGTTGGGCAGACTCAGATGGCAGTTGGGAGTCAGACATAGAACCGGCCATGACCGCGCTGAAGGATCTTGGGAAAAGATGTGGATGATTTGTGGGCACATCTCTGGCATCCTCTGAGTCCTGAATGTGCGATAATGTGAACCACCCCCCCCTCCTTTTTGAGGTACTGGCCTTTGCGAGGAATGGGAAAAGGGACAAAATGGGCGGGGGGGGAGTGTTACTTAGCAGTTTTTATAGCTTTAGGCCCTGTGGTCCCGCTGCTCTTGATTTACTGCCTTTCTCAAGAAACCACATCTAACAAGACAAATAATTAAAAGCCTTAAAAACGTGCCCGTTTAAAGTTGTAATGAAATTGTTGGGCTGCTGCGGGGTGGGTGCGGCCCAGATTGAGACGGAGCGCGGGTTATGGACGCTAACAGCTAACAGGAGAACAGCCCCACGATCCGACTTGCAGAGAAGCCGTCACATTGCCCTTACAAGGCCATCTGTCTGTACCCACATCTCATTGCGTTGATTAAACATTTCCTCCCATAGAATCTGACAGTTTGTGGCATACATTTGGCTGGGGAATATTGGGACAGGGCCTTTTTAACACTGTCCTCCAGTGCGACCAAGTTTCAGGCCGAAATTGCAACTTGGACCAAAGACTGAAACCAGAGGCGATTTTGGATTTTTTAAAGAAGGAGGCATAAGAGAAGCCATAATTGATAAAGAGCAGCTAACCTTATCATTAGCCAATGACATATTTTGAAATGGTGAGTGACAGGAGAGGGGGCACTCTGACGGCCAATCAGCTTTCAGTACCCCCGTAGCCCCACCCCTGTATACACCCCTGACTGAAACTCAAAACTATATAGCACTGCAGCCAATAATTCAGTAGCACAGTGGCACTAGACCTAGGCTCAGACCTGAAGCTAAAGCACTGCAGTTAGACCAGGAAGATGGGTTAGAAGGTGGTTCTTCTAAGCTATGCTGAATAATCCTTCCGCAGGCTCTGACATTAACAGCACGGTCTCTATCCATCAATCAAAACATTACTGGTGCCATTCTCAAATCCAAACGTCTGGAGTTATAATGAAATTAAAGGATTGGACAGTGTCTTATACACTTTAAAATTACGCTAATATTTCCCATCCAGGATAACCAAAGGGAGAAGCAGATGTTAGCGTACTATAACCCAGACCAGAAACTTAAAAAGGTCACATTTATCCCTGTGAGTGTGTCTCCACGTTTTGTGAACTTTACCCTTATTCCTTAAGGCTGGGACATACTTTCCCGCACGCAACTGTAGTTCAAGCACCTGCACGTGTAATGGACACAGAACTGTTCATTCTTCTGTGGTCAAGCCTCCACAATGCAGACTACATTTAATTTACTACAGATCATAAACATTTTGGACTTCTAATTAAGAAATAGGAAGAATATTTTTGAAATTAGTATTATATTTTGGTCAAATATTTAATTCATAATCCCAAAGACACATGTATTGCATCTTTCACATTGTCCTATTATTTTATATTTATGATGTTTGAAGAAACCTTGTGATCAAAATGCTTTGAATTGTCTCGTTTATATGTATGTGCAATGGTTCAATAAAGTTTATAACAAAACCAACAATTAACACATATGTGCAATATGCAGGAGGAGGAAAGGAAAATATTCTGAAATAGAGACATGCGCAGTGGGTGAGGAACAGTGTGGTCCATGGCTGTGCAGACATAAAATTAATGTATTTCAACTGCTCAGCTGCACAGAACTGGATTTACGTCAATGGCGTTTAAGCCTACACTTGTGTCTGCATGTGGAAAAATATGAACCGGTCCTTATGCGTGGCTGGGAGTCTCTCACACCCCAGCCTTCCCAGGCAGGTGGTCTTGACCATGCAGACACCCCTGGCAGTCCTCCCTTGATTGTGCTGGGGCCTGCGGTGGCGGCTGGGTGCACACGGTTAACTGTCAATCAGCTCGTCTCTGTCTGCTTGTCACCTGACCAGTGCGGCAGAGACTTGGGTGAGATAGAGAAGGCGAGAGAGTGGGTGGCTCTGAGATTCTTACATTGAACATGAAGGATGAGCAAACTGCATTGTGGGAGCCTGGCGGCAGGAACCCCACATTTGCAGTGGGAGAATGAATGTTTCGGGGGGGTACAGGAGGAGGGGTAAAGATGGCGGAGTACCGGCCCCAGTGCTCACGCTTTTACCCTCAGAGCGCAAACCAGATTATAAACCCACAATGTCATTAGAAGCAGCACCAGATTAACATGCAAAGAAACAATAATGGCTAATATCATAACCAGGGATCGTCACCCTGTCTGTGCATGGGCGAACGTGTCTGTGGCAAGACTCATCTGTGTTTGTCGCAAAACTGATTTGTTTGAGAAAAAAAAGAAACAGGTTGCCAACTCTCAAGCACCTGGCACAACACTCACTCTCCTGTAAGAAATCCAATGGAAAATCTATATTATTCCATTATAAACCTAAAATTACATCAAACGCGTTGCGGTAGTTTACAAACCCGCCAGACTATCTGAAACTGTTTAAAACTGTTACATACATGTAAATGCGTGTAGAGACTTGTCTCAAATTGAAAATCTCACGCCAGCCAGCTGACCAAAGTTGGCAACAATAAAAAACTATGTAGGATAAATTTTAAATACCATATTTAACATCTTTACAGTGCTTCTGTGATGTGAAACCCAATGGTGTGAACATAGAAACCTGAGAGGGCATTATCAACATGTAGCCCAAGCCAAATAAACCTTGTATTTTCCATAGACTTATTGCTAGCATCACTTTGTTTGTGAAAGCTTTGGATTCGTTTGCAGACATTTAGTAACACTAATATCACTGGAGCTAACAGCACACAGTATTGTCATCTGGAAACAATTTTTTGGTCCCCCAGTGATGTAAATCAGTGCATCCTCTATAAAAATAAATCAGTTTAAATGTACAATGTACACACGCTTTTGTACACATCTTCATTTCCATGCTTTCGTCCTTCCGCAGGACATATCTGTGTTTAAATCTTCCTGTGTGACGGCAGTGTCACTGGGACATCTGTCCAAATGCTTTCCTCCAGTGACCGACATCCCTTTGCAGGCAAATGTCTGTGAGACAGACAGATGAAAAGGGAATCAGGAGCAGAGCGTGGGGCTGTGTACTATCTATAAAAATAAACCAGGATGCGCACAGAGGATATATACTGAACAGCTGCAAAAGCAGGCTTCCGAATAGGACTGGCCAACTGGTGAAGAAAGAGGTCCACACCAAGATAATGTTTGATTTTCCCTGACACAAAGGCATCAAGGACAGGTTTTCTCCACTAAACTGTAAGGGACTGTAAGCAAATTTTGTCTACTCTTCAGTGGAAAAATCACAGAAAGGATAAGTTATTATCCCACTGGGGGGAGGCCCCGGGGAAGACCCAGGACACGCTGGAGGGACCATGTCTCTCGGCTGGCCTGGGAGCGCCTCAGGATCCCCCCGGAGGAGCTGGATGAAGTGGCCGGGGAGAGGGAAGTCTGGCTCTCCCTGCTGAGGCTGCTGCCCCCGCGACCCGACCTCAGATGAAGCGGGAGATGATGGATGGATGGATGGATAGATAGGATAAGTTGTTAATTTTACCAATTGCATCAGTTGTAATTATTTTGTGGTGTGATCATCTGGATGAATCAAACACTATCTTGGAGCACCGCTCTGTCTGTCCGATACTCTGATACTGAAGCTTTGCCAAAAGCCCTTTGCAGGTAACATCTATTGCCAGTCACTGCTACAGAACCATTGTTTATGAGCCAGTGTCACAGGAAGTGTTACAGGAAGTGACATCAAAGAACAAAATTCACTGTTAAATCATGATTTCTGAGCAATGGTTCATTGAAGCTTCCTTTTACATGAACATTTTTTTTCACGGTTTGAGAGCTCAGCACACATCCTACATCTTAAAACTTTCATTCACAAAAATATCCCTCAGTATCCAGCACAGGGTGACAGGGAGTCTGTAGCCTATCTCAGGAAGCCCAGGGGAGGGCAGAGTCTGGATGGGATGCCACACAATGGGCATGTCACCGCAAGGACATGCAAACCCCACACAGTTTGGGGATGGGATGTGAACCAGCAATCCCACAAGTTTGAATCTGCAATATTACCCACCGAGCAATTTTACGCTACCAAAACAAACAGATGGATAAACTATTATTAAGTGCACCCTGAGTGTCTGTAGGTGCCCTAATTTCCTGGAGGCTGATGGGAAGGGAGTCCCAGTGCTGTATGGGCTTACCTCGACAGCAGGCTTTCAAATTAACGGCGCTCGCTCAACTTAAAAGTCCCCTTTGAGGCGACTAATACGGCTGAAGGGCTCAACTGTGGGATAACCACTTATTTAATGATATGAAAGAATGCATCCCTCGTTAGGCCCTGCTCTGAATGTTTCCACGTCTCATCTTGCTCCCGTGCATCACTCAAATGGAATGTCATCTCGTCTTCTAATCATCCCCGGGACTCTTATCCTGCAATTACTTACAGTTTCAAGATACAGCCCTTAGGTCATATTCTGGTCTGGGAAACAGAGCGACGTATTGCTCTCTCTCCTTCTTATTTCACCAGTTCCCTCTCGGTGTCTCTGCCAGGTTTCCTCCTGCCTTTGCCTAGCAGATCTGGAGCTCAGACCTCAGGATGTGTAGAAGAATTACAGACCGAATCACCCACGCCTCCGTATTCCGGAAATGGTGAGACAGATTCCCTTCGGACCAGCGTGCTTTGAACCGTTCGCTGTGGTTCACAAGCGCGCCATTCCTGCACAAGTCCCGGTGCCTGCGGAACTAAATGGTGACACTGTGAAAGCATCCCAGTTGTGCAGCCACAGGGGGTTAATAGGAGAAGCAGGAGACTCTCACAACAGTCCTTTCCATGAGCTGTTTTGGTCGTATTGTATCTGGCAATTATGGCCAATAAATCTGGCCAGAGGTCACCTTTGCTAATCTGCTTAGGGCTTCTGAGAAATGCAGCAGTGTGACTGGGTCAGCCTCTCACATGTGATTATAGGGACATCTGAGCATGTGCATGTGCAACGCATGGATACACCAAGTCGACTGTACATGAACACAAATCGGATCAGCAGATTACCCTGATCACAGTGACCGCTGGCCATCAGCTATGTGACACGCCACCTTCCGCCCTCAGGCGTATGGTGGCATCCTGAATGGTCTATAATGTGTTATGCCGTTTTAATAAATATTTATAGCCATGTTTATAATGCTTTATGAATGCATTATTGTGTGTTATGAATGTGTTTATAAATTGCTAAAACATGGCCATAAGTAAAGTGTTATCAATGTTTCTGTAAGAGGAAAAGTCCTTTGCTAGACAATACTGTTCATTAGCTTACTATTAATTACACTTAAAATACTCTGTTGTCTCTGGCAAACAATTAAAATACAAGCCGGCATGAGCATTTACACTACACAGGAGCAAAAATTACAAAATAAAATACCTGAGATTCAGATATGGGTTATTGCTGCGGCGCTTTCCGCCAGTCCTAATTCATAACAGTTTGCTGGTATTCAGTAGCTGTTTTTTTTTTTCTTTTCATGCGAGCATAAAACTGCAGCTACCTAGCCTTTGATCCAAATCACTTCCTTTCACACACCACAACTTTAATTACGTGCTGGGAAGAGAAAACAGGTCCGACAATTTGTAGTAAGAAATCATATTTGTATGGGAGGGCCACTGACGCAAGCAGTGATTTACAGGGGAAACGTCATAATTATTTCTTTTTTGCAGGAGCTGGGATCAGTTTTCTGTTAATGGGGACAGAGCTGAAAGCACTAATTAGTTTCTGTAGTCTACTGCCATCAGCAGAAGAAGAAAAGGGCCAACAGTAAATAAATTCTAACAATTGACTTGGAACCTGTAATTTGAGTCGACGCTCTGACGCTACTCGGAGAGAAACGTAAACTTGCTCATGTAACGCAGATAGCTAGCTGCTGTGGATCTGTCTGTGCCTTCAGAAATAGGAACATGGCTTTTGTTCAGCGAAGATGAAAAGCTACTAAAATCATTGCAGTAAACAGTCTAATCTTTAAAAAAAAGGCTTGTATATATAAAAGTAAACAAAAGTCCTTAGCTGGAGAATTACTATCAACTAATAGGTAACACTTTACTTGATGGGGCATAAATAATATAGTATTATGCTATTAATTCTGCTATTAATTAACCAGAAATTAAGTCTTAGTTATGTACTGATATTATGTTAATTCATGATTAATAAGTCGTGATGCATGTTTTTTCTCAAGCAGTTAATATATTCGTCACTATATTTTAATTCTGTAAACGTTTGTGAACACTCAAGGAACAAGTCTTAATGTGTCTGTTCATCATTAATGAATCGTGACACATCTTTTATCTCAAGTAGCGACTATATGTGTTCATGATCTATCATGAGTTGTACTTCAGTAGTACCTGTTATTACTAAGTATTTGTACCCCAACAAGTAGTTTCTGACTGATTTTGATTCTTACGTAGCATTTTAATATGAAGAATACCAAAACAGTAAAAACTTGTCTAATATAATTTATTCAGTCAATCGTTTTAAGTTTTTCACTACTTGCAAATAAATCTAGCAGACATAAATAGGCCTTTGTCACTGATTAAGTCGATGGCTGATGCAGGCTACCTTTCAGGTCTGGAATGTTTCATCTTTTGATTCATAGATCATTCCGCCGATTACTGAAATACAACTATATGTCTGAACCAGGGGCTGCTGGGTTATGTCCCAGGTGCTACATGAGTCACGCCCCTGTCATTAGGCATGAGGGCGCCCCCTACAAAAGCCCCAGGCCTCAACAACCATGTAACTCTTTGGTGGGGACAAACAACAGCTGTCCATCTGTCCTGAAAACGGCACTGACAGGAGTGTCATTCAGCAGTCATGGGGAAAAACAAAAACGCTGACAAAAAGCGAACAATTAGAATATTATTAAACACAGACGATGTATCCAAATTTTGGGAGCTTGGAGGCAGAAGTAAACATAATGATAATAATAAGTGATAAATGATTGCTATTATTATTGTTATGTTATTATTGTTGTTAAATTTGATTGGGATGCCCTCTTTCATATTAACTCATACTGTATGTACACATAAACACACACTTCCTTTTACTCGCTTGTCTCAGCTGTGCTGACAGTGGTGCGACAGCTTGTTTTTTTTATAACATCTCCACTTGTGAGAAAATAGAGAGATTTGGGATGTCAATCTCAAAACAAATATCCTAGCCTTCATTTTGTTTGTGTATGGATTTGATTTACAGTGTAACAGGCGATGCAGACTCACACACATATACACATTAATTGCACTTCTCAGATGCTGACACATACCCCGCTCACCACAGAAAGCAAACAAACTGAAACGGATGACATCGCTTAGCAGAAACCACGGAAAGTTCCGGAGATGAGACGATGTGCCAGAGGACACTCTTTGATGAATGTCCCTCAGTCTCCAGCGTGGGGCGTCACCTTACTAAGCGTGGAGGGTGGCCATGTTACTGTCCGACCTCTCAGACACCCTGTCTTTCCATCGTTTCCCTGCTTCTCTGCCCTCTACTAGACAATCCATCCATCCTCAAGGAGGACAACAAAAGTGGAGGGACAGTACAGGCCTATACTTGTGCTCCACTGAGGAACTTGCCGCTGCCCTTGAAGATTACAGGCATAAGAGGAACCATCATGATGTATGATATTATCGTCTTGGCCTGCATTTTGGTCACTTCTTTAGCAAAAGAAGATTAAAGTACATAAGCAGGAAGTCAGTGAGGTAAGCGCCCAGCGCCCGGGGCAAATGCACCGCTTCTCCTTTGAACACTGAACTCCATGGCATCAACACCAACCTGTCACCCCTCCCTCTTACCCTCTCTGCAGAAATACGCCTCCTGAACTGCCGGCAGAGCTCAGGTGAACGCCACTACACGTCACGTCTCGTTAATAAGCCAGACCGCTTCAACTGACATATTTTGGGAAAAATTGGCAAAATGGCAATGGAAATAATAAGTGACTGACAACTTGATTCAATTTGCCGTTATTAATTTGCCGTCCTTTATGTCAAAAGACATTATTTCACATCATTTAGGTAGGCAAAGGCGGGGTAAAGAAAGGATGATTCCAAGGGCCCTTGAGTGACAGGGGTTTTAAAAAATTTGGAACATGACTGGATTGGTGTGGGTTGGGGGCCCAAAATGTCTAGTAGCGCCCCTGGACAAAAGTACTGGAACGTTTCCTTAAATGACAAGCATTCACTACATACCATGTGATGACCAAGAGACGTTTGGGGTGTGGGGGGGCATAGCAACAGACCCTAATCTTGGACGCTGGGTACAATTTTTTTACGGCCAGTTGATTGTACAGTCATTGCCCCGACCAACAGCTCAAATTACAGTTAAATGGTGCTTAGCAGCATGGAAGAATCATGCGAGATCTAGTGCCACATCTGTGGTAACAGACCATAATTAGGAGAGTGCCAGGGAACACTAAGTTTAAAATACTTTGCAAGTGCCCCCCCCCCGCCTCACCCTCACACTGATGTTTAACAAAACATTAATCTTCTTGCCATGGTTTCCAAAGAATACTGTGATGTAGCTGGTCCTCACAAACCGGCTGATAGTAATTCCATTGTTCTCTCTTTTATTTATGCCTTGGCTGTACCAGGCAGATGAGGTAAGTCTTTTTTTCTATGTTATTATTCAAAACTGGAGGGGGGGGCGCATAAAGTCTGATTACACAAATGTCTCTATGAGTCAACGGTGTTGCGAGTCCACACCTCCCATCCTAACGCTCCCCCGGCTCTGCCACTCTGCCCCCCCCCCCACCATATTTACATATGAATTCGTGTATATTGTCTTTCATATGATACACTGACAACATTGGCATCAAAGTCCCCTCTCCCCTCTCCCATCCCCCAACAAAACAAGATGGTACTGCTAGTGCTCTCTGAAGCATTGCATTGTTCAGCATAACTGTTGAAAGGGATCACGCTGTGTTTTAAATATAAAATTCTTTGTTGGGATAATAGGCACTCTGTTGCTGTTGTTACTGTATGGGTCAGGTCCCTGAATGCTTCTTTCATTGCAATTTCCACCATCACACTTGCTGGTCCGGCCGGGATGCATCTGTCATTTTATATTTCAATTATCACTTTCACTGACTAGATTTTGTGTTTTAATTAAATATAGCCAAGCCCTCATAAAAACCTCACAGATAACATTATATGTGAGCCTGATGTGTGTGTGTGTGTGTGTGTGCGTTTAACAGCTTGCATATTCCAGTAAGTCACATGATTTCTTACTCACCTATTGGCTTGTGGGAGTGACTCATGCTATGTCACTGGTCAGCACTGGGGGGGGGACTTTCATCCATAAAGAAGTATTCATAAAGCCAGGCCATTTCCACATATTTCAGGAAAAACATATGACCACAAAGCCCCCCATTGCTTTCCACAGGGATTGATCCTAACAATCGGTCGCTGGAGCGAATGGGAAGGTGACTAAGTCCGGCTATAGGAAACAGAAGCTCAGGGGCTCCACAGATTACTATGAATATTGTCCATACAGGAGGCCAAGCAGAAATGTTTTAGTCAAACAGCGGTCTGCAGGTCAAAGGTTACGTGCTTGCGGGATGCTTTTTTTTGACATGACGTCGGCGGCAATCACGCGACTTGCCACCTGCGCCGTGCATCCGGTGTTTGTCTAAAGTGTTAAAGTGCACCGTGGTGAATTTCAGCACGGGCCAGCGATCCAGCCGTCTCTACATGCCCCAGCAGCACTTGTTATTGGAGGTGGGGGGAACAATTAGAGGGACATGAATGAGAAGTTAAAAGCAGCCTTATGTGTTAAAAAAAAAAAAAAAGACGAAAAATGAAAACTTGCAGAGCTGTCGTCACCTGCGTGTGTCTGAGCATCTGGGTTCATACAGATTCTTTGCGGAGGCTTTAATTAAACTAATTAAAACCACTGAGTGTTCCTTAGATAACAGATAATTTGATGTTGTGCAATGAATGTTCGATTATGGAAATGAAGGAAACTTCATATGAAAAAATACACCAGTGGCCAAAATTGTGGAAACACTTCAAATTTTTAGAGATTGGAGAACTTTACTTACTTCATCGTCCAATGTATATTTGTAACATTCTTTGATCGTTTATGAACATCACCGCCAGTATTTGTGCAGTAGTTTTTAAAGCGTACTGCCAAAAATGCTAGGTGTTTCCGCAATTTTGGCCACTAGTGTACGTGGTTGCGTATTAAATTAAAAACATGAGACAGAGCTTGGTGGTGGTTCTTCTGAATTCCAGCTCTGAGAAGCGAAGGCTGCAAAGGCTGCTGGGACACAACAGGCAGATTCCTACAGAGCACCGCAAGTAAAGTAGCTTCCCAGTCCTCCGACGGTTGCCCATGGGTGATTAACAAAATGAAGTTACCTTCACATTTAAACTCAGGGCTTATTGTGATGTCACTAACTTACATTTTACCTTCTGTAGAAAAACTCTCAGTTCATGAAACGTCTTTAATTAATCACCCCCACAAATGAGAAGACTAGTTATTTACATAATGACCATTGGACATTTGAATCTTCAGACAGCTTGGTATACATTAACAGGAGCAAGTTACCTTTGACTCAGTATTGTGCGGCCGGACAAAATTTGACAAACGGTTTCCCTGCCTAGTGAGAAAATTGTTGCTTCTTGTACACTGCAGTGGCAGCTGAAATGAACAATGTTTGTGGTCATTCAACAAACTGGAAATAGCAAAGGAATAACACGAGTATTAAGCATAAGCCGTCTGTAATGAATGGTCCTTTCAGTTGGTCCGAGGCTGTCTCCGTCGACTCTGGCACTGACAGGGAGGCCAACCCTGTAAATCATACTATAGATGACAGCCCAACAAAACCGTCGGCCCTGCACTGGGAAGCCTGGACAACCAGTGTTCGACAAATAAGACCTCCCTCCCCCAGTATCCACGCCTTGCCAACTACAGCAGCAGGACAATTCAAACCACTTTTGCCCCAGCTCTGCTCAGGGGGCTAATTCTGTGTTTCTGGTCACCATTTGTATTTACTAGGATGACATAATTAATCTCCTGTTGCGATCAGCATGAGTGGGAAGTCTTGCTGCTCTGCAGCTTGCCTCGTTGTTCATCAGCAGTCCACGATGCACTCAGGATGACTTGCAAATGTTGTTTCTATGCATAGCCCAAAATGAGAACTCTAGGTAGACTGATAAGGCTTACATGTACTAACTTGTATGCAATTGTGAATGCAGTGTTGATTTCTAGAGAGTACAATGATGGCATTCCATGACCAAAGCAAATCATTTGCAATTATAACTGTTTGTCACTTATGACAGTTGCACGGATTCTCTGAGCCTCCGGTAATATTCATTCATTCCCATTTCGTTACATGTCTTGCAATTCAAGGTAAAAAGTCTCTGTTGAAGTTTATGCAAAGATTTAGCTGTTCTAAATGCATATCTCAACACATTTTATCATCATGTTCCTGGTAAAGACATCCATAGATTCATAACAACAAAGTTTAATCCAGAAAAAAAACAAAAGTTCCATGTAGTGATTCAACATGATTTTGCCTTCATGGACCAACTAATATACATCAAAATGTGATTGATAATTGCACGTCGCAAAATGATTGTGCACTTGTTTATATACATAAGAGCTGCTCATTGGCAGAATATTAGCATGCTTGTTCAACACTAATGCAAAGATGAATTAACAAACAGTAATGTGCATGTTTGTCTCACTGGATACAGGGAGCCAATCACAAACAGAGTCTGTTGACCACCAAGGATCAAAGGCAATCGCTGCTCCTCTCTTTGTGATGTAGCGTCAAACTTCTTTTTTGTGTCACTATGAAACCTTTACATAAAGAGGCCAGTTAGCTGGCCCTTCACTGCCAGACCATTGGAATATTCCCACTGTTGGTGCTGGCCAAGCACTCCTGCTTTCACACGGAGCCCGACAATGAGAAGCGGACAAGCTCCCAGCCATGAAATAAATCAGTACATACAGGAACAGAGTGGATCTAATGGAGCTGGGAACAGTTTAGGGGCACACACACCAGACAAGAACAAAGGGTGACACTTTACTTGAGGGGACACAAATACTTAGTAGTAACTCAGTTACTACAGAAGTACAAATCATGAACAAAAATAGTTGCTACTTGCGATGGAAAAATGTGCCACGATTCATTAATGACATACAAATATTAGATCAGTATTTCGATGGTGTTATTCATTACTTGTTTCTTCAGTAGTTCACTAAGTTTTACAGAATTAACAGATATAGTAACAGATATAGTAACTGCTTAGGATAAATGATGTGTCACAATTAATTAATGATGAACAAACATTAGATCAGTATTTTACGTGTGTTATTCATTATTTGTTCCTGCAGTACTTCCTTCAGTGGTTCCTTCAGTGGTTCCTTCAGTAGTTCGCAATGGTTTACAGAATTAACAGATATAGTAACAAATATAGTACATGCTTGAGATAAAAGATGTGCGATAACTCATTAAGTTGAACAAACATGAGATCAATTAGTAACTAAACATTTAATTTGTGGTTAATTAATACATAAGTAATAGCATAATACTATATTATTTGTGTTACGGAACAAAGTGTCGATTTAAATTTATTCCTTAGTACTAAATATTAAGGAATACATTGGGATAGAATGGTTCTCTTCTGTACAAAACCATAATTTTTAAATAAATTTTGTAGGTCCTTCAAAACAAGGATGAGTACTGGATGGTCCAAACCCGCACACAAGGAGTATTCAAGATGCAAAGGGACGGGGCAACACTGATTCAAAGGAATATTCTCTTCATCAATAATTCATTTATACTTAAAAAAGACACTGTTTCAAGTTATCTTTTTAACAAAAATAAATCAGTAACAAACATCTCTTAAACACTGACATGGGCAAAGCTGGTGTTAGCCAAATCCTTAGTTACTTAAAAAAGATAATTATACAGTATAGCCAAAATAGCATTGCCTCTAGGCCATAAGAAATGATAAACACGCCTTCCTATTACTAGAACTGTTCTTTTTTTTTTCCTGAGGAGGAAAATCGGTTTTTAATCATTCAGCATCTGCAGGAGCCCAGATGAGCAGTGGCCTTTTCCTAATGTTCAGCCCAGATCCCGTTCTGCCGCTAAATATATTATACTGAACAGAACTGTGCTCATTGTATCAACGTGAGAAGGCCTAGCTAACCTTTATGAGGCTTTAACCTGTACTGATAGCAAACACAGAACTGCATGTTATCTATATGGCGGAATACTTTTATGACAGTATTTCTCAAATACTGACATGACTATTTTAAATACGAATTAACTAAGGGAGTGAGAGTGTATGTAGAATTGGTGAGTTTGGGTACATGCATAATGCCTGTGGTCTATAATTAATACAGGCGACTGGTTACAACTCTTGAACAGTTAGAAAGATAAAAAGATTTTGTTTTTCTGTTGTATCATAAAAATGAAAGAAAAAATTACAGCAATCGTCCCTGGTCTCCGCCACCATAGGCCGGTCTGGGTAATCCATATGTTTTATCCAGACTATTAACTTTGCAGCATATATATTATTCAATGTGCATTGAATTGATAGGGCTGGATTTGTGGCACCCAGAGGTTCTGTTCCCCTGTGTGTCAGAAGCTTACACTCATTCATACGGCGGCAGACATACTGGCCGTCATGTGTTCCTGCACCTGGTTCCCGCTCAGCACTCGTCATTTCTACCAACGTCAAAACTCAACCCATAAAATACAAAAAATACTGCAGCCTTCCCTTCCCGCTGTGACACACAGTCACTCATCGCCTCTGCCATGACCTTTTCTGCAGAAAAAAAACAAAGATCAAGATGACTGTTTAACTTCAGGCCATAGTTGTAAATTCAAAGAGCTATGAAATTAATCCAGCAGGGTTTTTAAAGTTGCTGTAGTAATCATACGTGAAGAAAGGGGGATCAAAAAGAGTCCGATTCGAATGTGCTTTTTCAGGCAATGAGTCACATTGTGAAATTACGGTCTGTAGTATAAACTGCTTTCTTGCCGTTTGAATCAGCTGATTGTGTAAATAAACCAGGACCCAGGAGGGCTTGAACATCAAATGGATGTTGGAGTTGCCCAGGTCAAACAGAGATCGTTTGCCTACAAAACCACACACTGTGAACTACAGGTTCAAAACATCTCACCAGTGCCCCATAAAGGTACTTAAAGTGTATCAGAAAAGCTTGCCAAAACAGGGCCGGCCCACCTTATAGGTGACATAGGCGACTGCCTAGGGCACCATTTGATTAGGTGGGGCAAAAAAGTAAGTGAGAAAATCAGAAAAAATACCTCTGGTTGCATTCCATGACATTACACTCATTTACAGTAGTTTTAACTTTTCTTTGAAACAGATGCTAGCTAGTTAGTTAGCAGCTAAACACCCTGTGCTACTGTAATGTTTTTAATATAACTGCACTGACAAAATCTGTTTTCTGCTGCTTTGAAGGGTGTGGGGGGGGGGCACTCAGCAGAATCTCGCAGAGGGGGCCAGAACACTCAGGGCCAGCCCTAACAGTCACAATCTCCATGCAGAAAATATGATAATCACAAGCATTTTCAAGCAGAAGAACTGGAAGAGGTAACCTAGTTCAAAACTGTTGTAAATGAGGATTTAGATGGATATTAATGAGACCTTCTCAATGGTTGCTATTTTCATAAAACTGGATATTTATGAATTAAGACTGCAAGGAAATGTTATTTCACAAGAAATGATGTAAGAACATAAGAAATTTACAAACGAGAGGAGGCCATTCGGCCCATCAAGCTCGTTTGGGGAGAACCTAACTAATAG
>JAODLD010000021.1:851723-871668 GCA_026781065.1 Mormyrops boulengeri
CCATTTCATTTTCAATTTTAAGGCCCTTACTATCCTGCAAATTAGTGATTTCAGCTTTTAGAGTTCTTTTGGAGTTAGTTCACCATTGATGTAATGGTGAACTTAGCAAAAGAAGACCAATCTAATGGTATAGCAGTAGGGAACCCAGGCAAATTTATGAGAGGAAAACAGAGGATCTCAAAGATTTTGAGTTTTGCAGAAGAAACCCTACGGGACGAAATTTAATGTGTAATATTCAGGGAAGGAGCTTGCATGTTCGGCTGGTGTTTTGTGTGTTTCCTCTGACCAAAGCCATGCAGTTAATTGGTACCTCTAAATCACCCATAGTGTACGAATGTGTACATGTGCTCTGTAATGGACTACCAACCCAGCCTTGTGCCCTGTGCATTCTGGGATAGCCCCCAGGGTCCCAGTCACCAGGATGACCAGGATAAGAGGTTAGATGATGGATGGGCAGACACATTCCAAGGATAAAATGTGATGTAAATTTCAATTTTGGAAAAAGCCTCAGTCTAATAATAGATGTTAAAATATGACTTAAGTTTCTGGTTTTGCCCGATAGCTCATAGAGTTACAGAACCGGCCACATATTTTTCCTTCGAACCCGCAGATGAAACCAAGCCTGTGACCTTTCCTCCGTTGACTTTTCAACAAGGATGAAATGATGGAGAATGATGGAGATTGATGGAGAAACTCAGACCACAGATCCACATACCAAGAGAAGACTAGAGGGGCAGTAGCCCAGCCAATCCAAAGCACAAACAGAACAGGAACTACACAAGTGCTAGAAAGAGTTAATGGCGGCTAGGTGTCCCTGTTCCTCCAGGGATGGTGATCACTGGGGACAGGCCTGCCACATTCATACCCCCTTGAACCCTCAGACGCTGGAAACCCTCAAACCTCTCCTAGCAACATGCCAATATGGGTATTGTGTGTCAAGGAGAACTGTCTACTACTTTCTCATGCTTTAGGTCCTCAACATAAAGCCTCTCTTGCATGAATGTGGTGTGGGGGGAGGGGCGTTTGTCCCGATGTCTCTTAGGGGGTAGAATAATTGCTCTCAAGATTTGGGGAGGTGTCGACCAGAAGTGTTCCTAACTGAGCAAGTCTGATAGCTACGGCGCATGAAATGCAATGATGTCGTATGATAAACTTTCTACTAAGTCACCAGCAGAACAACCAGTTAAAAGCAACAACACTTCCTGAAGGGCAACATAAGACTTTCCAGCATAAAAATAATATTAGTCAAATATATGTGCAGTGTACTGCGATTTAAAAAATCTGTTGACAAATG
Source organism: Mormyrops boulengeri (assembly GCA_026781065.1). Taxonomy (NCBI): domain Eukaryota; kingdom Metazoa; phylum Chordata; class Actinopteri; order Osteoglossiformes; family Mormyridae; genus Mormyrops; species Mormyrops boulengeri. The sequence goes on from JAODLD010000021.1 coordinate 853,018, forward strand.
GAAATAAAAAACAAAACGAAGAAAACAAAACAAAAATAAAAACAAAAACAAATATTGTGTTCTGATGGTTTATTAAATTCAAACTTTTTTTAACAAAATTTTTTATTTTTTTTTATGTTGGGATACTATTGTTATGGTGGTAGGGCGGTCAGTCTTTGACATGCCACCATGTGTATCATTACAAATGGCACTTTCAGTTTGCTCTCTGCCCCTGCCCACTCTTGTTCCACTGGACAAATGCTGAATATGTCCAGTTACAATAGGTCACCAGTGATTACAACCTGGATGCAACTGCTTTTATTCTACGCAGCTTGCTTTTTGATTAGGGAGGGTGGAAGTGTGGCTCAGCGGGTTAGGTCTCTGTGGAAGGTTGTCTGTTCAAGCCCTGGCCTTGGCAGAATAGTCACATCTCCCTTGGGCCCTTGAGCAAAGCCCAGGTGTGCTGGATAAATGGCCTGACCCTGTGCTCAGACCCCAGGGTTCACTGTTATAGCTCAATATGTGTGTGTGTGTCTCAAAGGAGAGCATGATGGGATAGGCGAAAAAGAAGCATTGCAGTGCACTTGTGCAAATGAAAGATCATTTCATTTCAGAATACATTTATGTCTATTAATTAGTGATGCCATTTTAATCTATATTTATAGTGTATTATAAATCCATATATGTAGGGTCAGGTGTACTTGTAATTTAAGGTATATTCCAATGTGAAAATGGCATTGATACTGAGTGATGTTGATAATGACATTTCTTTCGTTTTATCAGTATGCTGCATTGTGGCTCCCTATTGTTACACAAAGTGTGTATCACCTGAACAGCACTCTCGCAGAGTAATATCCGCCAGGGGGATACGATACCTACAGGCTAAGAGTGTGTGAAAGGGGCAAAGATAGACGGATAGAATTTTTAGCACTGTGTAATTGGTTGGGTTGGAGAGTGAGGACAGGTGTGGAGCCATTGTTCTCTTTGATGGGATTATTTGCTCCTTTCCGCAGTGGAAATCAGGTATCATTAAGAGCAGCCAACTAAATTTACTATACATGGATTTCTTCCTTCCTTTCTCCTAAGATTGTATAATTAGACATGCTCTGTAATTAGGAGCAGAGACTACAGCCTTGGTCCTCTCCTGTGTACTCCAAGAGCATCTGCTGAATAAAAGTCTAATTGTTGTGTGTAATAACTCATCTGTTAAAACTAGTTTAACAGTCAAATATCAAATACTGCCTCTGAAAATGAGAAGCACATAGCAGCGCCTAACATCTCACACGGTCATCTAAAAATTGTATTTACTGTCACCATGCTATGCATCTGAAAATATAGGCAAAACAACAGTCAATTATTTACACGGCATGCAAAGCAGGCAACCAGCCAGACAGACATCTCAGTTTCACCACCCATCTTCACAAAGGGGATGTCATAAGTTCAGACAAATTATCCAGCATTTTTTTTAGATGTCTTCAGCAATTCCTGTAATTTTACGTTTACTTATTTCACAGACGGCTTTCATTCAAAGTGACGTACAATTTCTGAGAAACCAGGATCAGCCAGTCCCTAGAGCAACTGGGGTTAAGGGCCTTGCTCCAGGGCTCAATGGTGAGATCAATCTTCCAACCACGAGACTTGAACTGACCTTCTGATCAAAGGTGCAGCATCCCAACCTGCCGAGTCATGCCAAAGTGAATATTCTAGATTTATCAACAAAAGTTGTTTTTGCTTTTTGTGGGAGGAAAAACCATGATTCAGCTTCTGAGAGTTTTGATATCTCATTACATGTTGTAATGAATGTGCCTGAACAGGTTTTGTTAAAGAAATGAATGAACAATATATCAAATATGAATAATTATCTAATTTATCGAAAAGGCAATAAATGAGAACAGTATAATAAAACAAAAAATCTCTGGTAGAGTCTAAGACATCACAGATCACAAAACACTAATGGCATGGACACTAGGGTCAGAGAATCATTGTCCATCTTCTGTATCACAACATGAAACAACAGGTGCCCTTCCTCTCCAGTAACAAATGATTTCAAAATCATTTCAAAAATGTACAATTTTTCCTCTGTGTTTTCTGTCAGTTACCGCTTTTCTACATATTTGCTCAGCATGAATACCGTGAATCTCCAGATCTTCAAAGCTTTGATGTCGAATTTAAGAAGGAGTCTGAGAGCCGCAGACATGAAAAAGCCCATGTAATTCACTGGTGACCCTCATTACCGGGGCACACCGTGTTTAATCTGAGGGAGATTTGCACCAGATCAACATTAACACCATATGGATGCTTTATTACTAACTAATAATGCCTGGAAACGTGAATGTTTTTCCCTCATGCTACTTTGAAGTAATTTAAAAGCCACACTGTCAGTAGTCTGTCAGGTGATTTTGCACAGATCCAGTGGAAACATATTTCACAGCTACCCCAGCCTGAAGAGACTTACGATAAACAAGGTCCTGCTCAGAAGTTTGGTGTTCAGATTCGCTTTGAAAAAAGTTTAACCTCGCTAACCTTGCCATAGTCCTTTAACAATGAAACATAATTGTGACTATATTCTGTGAGTTTTCCTAAGAATGTGTCACGTGACACATTTTAAGAGTTAGGGTCTGAAAAACTCTAATTTTGTAATTTTTTTGGGTTTACTTGGTAGAAGTTACCATCTGGCAAAAGTCTGCTTTGGTAAATTCCTGGTTTTAGTTAGTTTTTATACACTGGCTCTCATACCAGGCTGCATTTGCCCCATTAAATTAAACGTGACCTTGGTGTTCTAGCTATTACCGTGTTTAGATGTACAGCTGCGTGTATTAATTAATAACTGAGCTTAGCTGAGAAAAATGTGCAAATTAATAAACTTTGCACAATTAGGCATCTACAGGAATGCAGGGCAAAGCCTGTTTGGCCCAGTTGCTTAGGGCTCTATAGGGAAATGATGAGACATAAAAAGCTCTTTTTGTAATTTTCCTATAATTTTCTGAAGATGGTCCACAGCATGTAGAGTGTAGGGGGGGGGGGGGTGTACTTTCTGATCACACAAAGAAATCTGGCTAAAGACTTGGAAAAAAGGTGAAATTGGAGCGGTTTTAGGACTAAAGCCAAATGTTTGCTCTACTTTGCTTTCTTTATTAGCTCTAGAGGTATTTCAGACTGCAAGAATTAGAAGTGAGGGAATCATTTGCAAATGAATACAGCTGCAGTTGTGAAAATATAACTCTGAGCTCAGTGTGTGACACTGGAACAAACGCTGGCTTTGTTGGGAGAGAGGGAAGAGAAGTTCTCTGTTAATTTATAACAATCTCACAGCATTTCTACCTTGATGCCAAGGCAACAACACTTTTGGGTGCTAAATTAAATTTTGTTCTTCCACAACAGAATCCGGGCCCTCGCCTAAAAGAGTCAGCTTCCTGTTTTGGCTGTTCCTGCGGCTTTTCCGTGGTGTGTGACAAGCATGCAGGAGGCACAGTGAATAATTATTTTGCAGTACTTGCCATGGCTGATTCAATTCGTTTGCAACAGGCCTAGATTATGGCATGGGGATGGCGGTGCTGCTGTCGTCCGCTTTATATGCAGTGCCATGCGTGCAGAGGGCTCAAAGTCTACCAGTCCCTCCAGGGAACAGCACTCATGCATTTCTGCAACATATCAGTTGTACATTATGGGCTTTTGTATGTGTAACCGATTGAATTGCTCTTCAATTGCTCTCACTTGTGTATGTTTTTGGTAAAAATGAGGAAGCCGCCTCAGCGTTCCACTTTTAAGCACCGTCTTATGAAACCAGTGCAGCAAGAGAGAAAACAGATATTACATGAACAAAATTCAAGGCAAATAAATGATACAGAATACATATAAAAATAAATCATAAAGAATCTCCTGTCATCAACACAAAAAAACACCTACATTACAACAAATTGATAACAAAAACTAATAAAAATAAATGTATGTATGGGATTCCAGCACAAAGGAAAATGCATGCCACACTTTGTGAATCCAGCACGGTAAGAGATCACAGATATATGGACAGTTTTACTGCGCTGGACTGTACCAAAAAAAGCACATCCTTGATATCATTTTATGCCCACACAATATAAGCTCAATCATAGGTAGTAATATAGAAAATAATACGCATATAGAAACAAAAACAGAAAAGTAAATAAAACAATTTATTTATTTACCTCAATAATACCAGTGATCCTGTCTAATTGGTAATTTAGGGAAATGAGCTTGCTTTGGTGTATTTGGCATCGTTGGAGAAGTTCCATATATATAATTTGCTTTGAGATACCTGTTGCATTTTGTTATACAAAAAGCATAACAAAAGCGTTGTCTGTTTTTCATAAACGAATTAACCATTTGCTGTAATATTCTAAATGCTGTTACAAAGTAATATTTTATTACAGTGAACAATTAATTAGCGAATGGCAAACAGACAAAATCTTTGTCGTGGTTTTAGATACCAAAACGCTACAAGTATCTCAAGACAAAAGTAGCCCCGAAATTCTAGTGTTAAATTAGCCACCCAAACTACAGTGATGCCTCTGGTTGGGGGGTGGGGTGGCTTGCCGGGTCTCAGCCTTCGAAGTCATAGGCGTCATGACATCATTACCAGAAGGAAGTAAAATGATTGGCCATTTTCACTTTTGGCAAACTCATGAATATTTATGAGCATATTGGCTTGAAATCTGGTTTGATTCTGAATGTTTGGTGATTGCAGTAAAGTCACTGGGAAAAAATAAGTTTGCAGGAGATTTGCAGTTCACATATGAGTGTGTTTTTAAGCATTAGTGGTAAACCTTCCTGCAAAATGACCTCAACATGCACTTGATTTAAGTTAACTGCTTATATTGTCTTTAAAGCCCAGCATATGCTAAATTGCTATAGCCTGCACTGCTGAAATCACACTGTTGTGTTTTAAGTGAGAGCACGTGCACTGCATTTTGAAACTGTCGCTTCGGAGGACGCATTGCTTCTTCGTTCTCATTCGGTACATTTTCAGGATGAATACCCTTAGCCATCCATCCGGATTGGATGGAGCCTAAATTTAGTGGCACTCCAGAGGTCAGCAGTGACGCTGCTCTGTGCTGTGCAGTACTGCACATCACAGGCGCTAATATCTGCAATGGGATGCCAGAGAGCCCTAGGGCGGCCGCATTCAGAGCCGCATCAGACCCACATGGCTCCCTGCCGCCGCCCCCCCCCCGGCACGTGATGAATGAATGCGGGTTCTATTTCCCATGGTGACTGACACTGCTAATACAATATAAAATGTAATAAAACGCTCTTGCTCTGGGGATAAAAGGGCATGATTTACATGCGTGTGCATGAAAAAGCAAGCATGCCATTAAAAGCACAGGTGTTAGGAGCCCACTCCGGCTGAGAGGCCTGATCGATAACACTGCTTTAACACGGCCGGCCGTGCCGCCATGATCCATTACAGCCACTGCAGCACGGGGACCTCTTTACGCAGTATATGCACAGGAAGGCTGCATTTAGAGTACTGCTGTAGACCGTGGCCCTTTGGGTCCAGCAGTTCGGGGCCCCTCAGAGGCTACTGTCTGTCTGCGGTAAGAGTTATTACTATAACATGGCTATAACAATTTAGCATATCATTATTGTTATTATTATTATTACTATTAATAATAATAATGATTATACTGATTATTATTATTAGTTATTATTATACAAATTGTACTTAACAAAAGGATAATTGGTTTCCAAAGTTAAAAGATACCCTTTATTCCCTCTGCAATAGTTCATCTTTCTTTGACCCAGAGTTTGTGGTTAATGTTAAAAAGTGGATTTCTGCTCAGCAAGGCCTGGGGAGGTATAGCGGTGCGTCGCTCGATGAGCAAATGAATATTTCACTCATTGGCACGACGGAAGCCTCAACAGATAAGTGGTTTATTTTGGTGAATTAATGGGAAACCCTTTTGAGTGCGTCGCCCCTTTCCCACTAAGCCACTGCCATGAAAATGAACTATTAATCTGCTTCCCAAAGGAATTCCTCTCTCGGGACCCGGGGCTGACAGCCTCAGTACTATAGTTGTTGTGTGGTCAACAAACAATTTTCCTGGGCTTCAGTGGCTTTCAAAAGCAGTTTTTCTTCCCCCCGATCATGTGAAAAATGTAGCTGTCAAAGGTTCCTTTCTCCTTATGGCCTCGCTGAGTCAGATGGAGAGTGTTAGAATTTCCAAATGTGTTAATCCGAGAGACGGAAAAAGGCTGGACCATGAACAGAACCTCATTCTTTGGCACTGATTGATTTTCTTTACACCGTTTCCTCTCCGTTTTTTTTCTCGACTCTAAGCAGAAGCTTTCACTTCCTCTCCCCTTTTCTCCCTATAGCTCACAGTTGCGTGTAAAAAGCAGAGCGGAGCGCGGCTTCGCTCCGCCGTGCATAGCCTTCACTACAAGGCATTCTGTCATCCATACATCGGACATCCTCATCTGAGAGCTACACTCAGTACTTTTAGATGCTAAAATTAGCCACACAATGCTTTTATTTTACATCTGAATGTCAGACAGAGATCTTCATATTGAATGAGTGACAAGCAACTTCTCCAGCTTCTAATCTTCAGGAACATCACAAGACACATCAGATTTACAATAGTTTTATTTGCGATGTACAAAAAAGTATGAGGAATTTGTTTTGGTGGCTGTACGGGTATACAGTAGGGCTGGGCGATATGACCACAAATCAATATCATGATTAATTTTACCTCGATTACAATTAATGAACAATTATCATTTTTTGTTAGTTTTTTTGCCCTCATATTTCACTAACAAGGTTTGTACTGTTTTCTGCTCAACTATTAAAGCTGGGATATTTTTTCTAATAAAAAACTATATCTTTATGATTTTAAAATAACTGAAGGAAACACGCAGATGAACCATTTATGGTTATCTACTCAATATTTCAAGCAATTGAAATTAAAGCACAAATCACTTGAAATGAAAACATCTTATGGGAAAGATTACGTTTTGGTTTTGATGTAAAAAGCAAGTTCCCTAAAAAAAGAAGAAAATATATAGTTTACATTTCCTGCAAATAAAATAAATACATACAGTACTGTATATAAAATATGGCTTATTGTAGTTTCATTGCTGCATCCAGGTGCCTCATTTTTGGCTGTTTATCATACCCTTTGATGAATCTGTGACATTGAGAGAAAAAGACTTTCCCGTCATATTTTCTGTGCACGCAGCATTAACCTCAGGTAGCTAGCCAGAAGCAGGCATGTTACAAGGCAAAGCAGGCAAGTAAAAAGAAGTACCGTGATTTAGATTTTTTCCATATGTTGTTATGTATAAAAAGACCCAAAATGAACACTGTAAGTAGACTAATTGATTACTATAAGCACTTTTAAAAACAATGTTTGTACAGGAATGATTCTGTCCCAAGCTTTTTGATCCATATAAGAGGTTGATCACTATACGCGGTTTTCACTGTATTTTAAATATTGCTAGTGTTAAAATAGATTGGTGGTATTTGGTGGCTACCTTTGGTAGCGGAAACGTTTTTCCGCAGTGTTTAAATTTGAGCTCTTCTTGTTCTATGTTGTCTTCGCCAAAACCACAACGTGTCCAAACGACGGACACAGCATTCTTCTTTGGCACAAACGGCTGCAGCTGCCAAGTCGGCTTGGTGTTTGAGTTCTCCTCCATGTTGCTTTCACGTCGCTGACTGGACGGGGCGGAGTCACGTGATATCGCACGTGGTAGTATGGTTTTAAGGGGACCGTACATGAACACACTGGGGAAAGTATTGCACATTTTTTTTATAAAGTATTAACAAAATAAAAAACAGCAGAAGTAACCGACATGGGAAGATAAAGGTCGATTAGAGGTCCTGAATGCCGGTTTTGATTATTTTTCTATTAGTTGCCCAGCCCTAGTATACAGTTTAAATATTCTGTCAAGACAAGGAAATATACATTACACAGAGACACAAAACAACAAACAGAATCAAAATTTAGAGAGAAATGGAGAATATATAAAATAAGCCATTTATATACAAACAATTAACGTGAAAGCATACAAATAAGGATGAAACAAAAAGATATGGGGTACAAACACAGCCTTAGCTGTCATAATAATGTCCTGAATCTGGGGCAGAATAAAATGCAGGTGGATGGGTGTAAATTCAGAACAATAGGGAAAGGATATACTGCTGGATTATACTAATGATTATACCCATGAAGAAATGCTACAAAACGATAATCCTTAGCTTTGAGGTTATGGAAAGATATTCATTTTCTGCAGTACTTTATTTGATATGACGATTATCAGTATTATGTTATTTTAAATTAACATTCTACATAAGATCATCTGAAAACTACCTTTATTGACTCGGGCTAAGGCTCTGGCTAAGCTTTAGCTCCTCCCCTGGTCCCGCCCACGCCCCCCATTTCCAGTCAGCCGGCAGCCTATCATCACTGACACATCACAGACAGGGCAGACACTGCTGGATAAGAATCATGTTATTAAAGTCTGGCACCAGACTGCAAATTACAGGTGCAGAGGAGTATACTGTGTGACACAATAATATTCAATGAAATATTTGACCTGGCACAAAACAGTTCAGTAACGTGGATTTGAATGCGCATTAGCAACTGGATAAAGCACATTTCCTGCCATTTGGCTGAAAGATTTAGAAAGTATAATGGAATCAACAAGACCTTTTACAAACATATTAAATTACATAATGGTTAACTGGAAACAACTGGAAATGCAGCAGTCAGCATTTCTGTGAGTTGAAACAATGTTTCGATGCCGAAAATATGATTTATATGTGGTCTTAAGTAAGAAGACCGTATGGATCATTCTGCACAGGGTAAGAACGTCACGTAGCAGATTCAAAACCACCTCTAAGGATGTGACCAACGGCATAGGAGAGAGGTTCTTAATGGGGGCGACACAACTTCATAATTTATAATTTAAATACAAAGGTTTATTCATTGGGAGGGATGAAACACCGGGAGGTACAAGAACACCTGCCCCTAGTTCCTATGCACCTGTGTGACAGAGATTGTTCTTCAGGCATAAACACACATGTGACTGGCTGGGTGCCGTAGCTGGATCACCCACTGGCTTCATCATGCCACAGACAAAAACACCCCATGTGGGACCTACTGGGGAGTAAACTGGAGTTTCACAAAACATAGCACCACTCTACACTCCTTCTCAGAGTTTAAACCAAAATGACCAGATAACGACCACCAAAATCCTTCATCGTTCACTCTGCCCAGCACTGCTTAGTGTTGTTGACAACCATGCACCTCTGCTTGCTCTCAAACAATCACCATGAAATACCCACAGTGGTCAACTTCCTGTGAGGTCATGCTGGTCAACTTCCTGTGAGGTCATGCTGGTCAACTTCCTGTGAGGTCATGTTGGTCAACTTCCTGTGAGGTCATACAGGCAACATTTCTTTTACTACATGAAAGTTTTAGAGGACTTAAAAGGGGTTCAAATGAAAAAAGTCGGAGGCTGAGAAACTTTCCATTTCATTAATTTCCCTCCAAAATTAGCAGCACGCAAATCTGATTAAGAATACCAAATAACTCTGCCAGGCTAGCTATGAAATATGGGGGCCCAAGTGTTTTGCCATGTCAGAGGAAAGCTGGCGTAAATTATGGGTCATCTTGAATGGTGTCTCTTGTCCACAGATGGCTGCTCACAGAAGAATCCCAGGGCCCGCATAATTGTATCACTAATACACAGTAAGGCAATTAGTTGCGTAAGTGTGCTGTAATCACTGGGACACAAGAGAGGATGAAGAAAACACAGGAGGGGGAAGAGGAAGAAAGGGGCCAAAGAATTCCTTTCTCTGGATTCACACTCTGACAGGCATAATTAGGTATAACATAGAAAATTCCACAGTAGGGGGCCACAAGTTATACAAATGCAGTTTTGTTGTTGCTTATGGCTATTGTTATGTGCACCCAGCTTTTCTTATGCGAGGAATGAAAGAATGGAAGGCTAAGACAGCACTGGAGGGGATTCACACTCCGCGCTGTTCATTCACGTATCTTTAGGCAGCGGGGCAATTTGACCGCAAAGATGTCATAAACAAAAAAGTAGTGCGGGTCTTTGTCCGAAGGCGACGCCAGTCCAAACACAGACAGGTGTGGATTCATTAGCAGAGAGAAAATTAACTAACATTATGCACGTCTGTGCTGACCTTTTTAGCACTCTTGAGGACTTTTGAAAAGATTAGAGGTGAAAATGCCTTGATGAATTAATGCAAAGAGGTTGATATTCCACTATTTTAAAACCACAGATGGTTAAAAACACCCTTCATATATAACTTGCATATGCAATATGCAGAGAATGTATAATTAAAGCAGGCCCATACATACATGATGGCAAGTGCAATAATTCTATTGAAGGAAATGTGATTATGAAGAATGAGAAAGAATGGAAGAATGAGGAATAGAAAAGAAAGAACTTTTGAGAAGCAAGGTCAGCACTGGCAGTTGATTTGAAGAGCTTCAGCGGTTCTACAATGGGCTGTGACATCATCAGGCATTGAAGTGTGAGACTGGAAGAGGGAGTTCTTTAAGAAGCAGGGCACTCACCAAGAGCCATAATTAAATTTGTGCTAAACATGCCCAGGGGCTTCCGCATTTATACAACCAAAGCGCAGAACAATTTTCATGGGTGGGGTGCTGAATTAATCAGCTCTGTGTGCTGGAGACTCTCTCTATCCTGGACATTTCCTCTCCGTGTAACTTTATTACACCCAGAGAGTCCCAGTTTGTGTCCTCTCTCCATATTTGTCATGTGGCTCCCACTGAAGGCCCTCCCATCTTTTATAGATTTCTGGCAGAAGGGGTGAGCTTTGTGAAAGCCTGAAAGTCCCCCTCACCCCCGCCATCACTATATGAATATCACCCCTTCAGCATTGGAAGGGGTTGTGTTGTGTTGTACCCAATCTAAAAAGCTATACAAGGTCATGTATGCCCTCACTCCCCGATCTCATTTATAGACAAACTGAAACTGGAGTCAGGATTCTCCACAAGATTTAATCAACAGTTTTAAAATTTGAATCAAATCATATAAATAAGTTTGGAGCAATTCTGGGGAGGGATCTGTGGCTTGTGGCTGTTCATAGATTTTGGCAGGCCATTATAACACAAAATTATAACTTCTGCAGTAATTACCTTTTCAGCGAGTGTTTTAAAAGGACAATTACAGTGTGAGGGCATTTACAGCTACATATATGCATGGAAGATGAGCATTTTGGAATGACAAGTAAACAAAAGAGCTGAAATGGAATGATATATATTTGGAATCACAATTGAACTTAAAACTGACAACTATAGTTGATAATATTTTTATAAAACCTTTATTAAAATATTTATTTGCAGTTTTCCCAACATTTTCTAGGTATTTGTTGACAGTATGTTGCAATTAATATAATTTCTCCGTAGTTCTTCTTAAAACACAATCCATGCACCTTTCCATCCATCGATCCATCCATCCATCCATCTTCCAACATCTTATCCTGGTCAGGATCGCAGTCTCTGTTTTAATCACAAAACTGTTCAGTAGGTCCTTGTAGACCAGATAGATTCTGAATAGTACCTGATAGATAGGAACAATGTATTATAGACCTAAGTTGGCATCAAGGGCTCAACAACCACCATAAATCTAGTAGAGCAAAAACCTCAATCTTGCAAACAATCAGCTCAGTGAGAATAAACTAGTACGTTTCTAAAATTTAGGGCGTGAATAATGATATTTTTATATTTAAACTCTTATAATTGCAATAGACCGGTGATCCCTCAGCACGCTATTACCACACACCATGCATTATTTCCAGTTTAATGGAGCAAAATCACCAGAAAATAGCACAGTTGCCAGGATGTATAATTAAATGAATCATATCTCAGTCATTCTGTTACTGCCATCTCAGGACATGTAAGCCTTGAGGTCACATGGAAAAGTACAACAGTTTGCAGTTTCTGCAAGACAAGCCTCACATCTCCTAGCATGTGCCGTGATTGCTTAACATGATCAAAGGTAAATAAAATATCTGACTCTGTGACATATAAATTCTCCTGAAATGTACGTCAGTGTAGAACTATCCTTCCATAGTATGACAACAATACACTTTTATTGTAGCCAAAGTAGAACTATAAATGATAGAAAAATAAGGATTGTGAGAGCTGTCTTCCACAATGTGGCCTTTGCACTGTGGTATTTTATTTAAAAGTATTCAAATTCCCCCCATGACCCAGTTTGAGATTGAATCAACAAATAAGACTTAATTCATGAACTACTGGATCAGCCTAGGACTGGATAAATTCAAGTTGTTTCTGGGTTACAGGTCACAATCTATAGTGACTGTATAAAATGAGCCTCTGATATAGTACATACAGTCCAGTCTACAACTAGAGAGAATTCGGAGACTCCAGAGATGCAAGGGGCCGTTTTATTTGCTAAAAGTAGGAAAGTTTCTCTTCTGGCTATAAAAGTTGGGATTATTATTCTTGAACGGGTGATCAGGGATCTTGCAGCAACACATTTGACAGCATTAATAAGAGCTGAATTTTTGAAGCCAGGGAATACGCAGTACAGAATGTTTTGACAGTAAAAACTGCACCGCAGCTGACTGTGTGGGGACTGTACTGAGACAGATTAAGAAGATTCCCACAGGCCAACGTTAGGAGATCAATTACGGAACGTTTTTTCCCTTAGAACAAAATTAAGCTTGTTGAGATATAAGATTGTATTTCATTCACTTTTACAAGACCTTTATTTTGTGGGGGGGGGGGGATTGGATTGTTGCCCAGCTGCAGAACCTATGGGACTAAATGTGTTTGCCCAGTAAACAGGGTATGACTCCACTGTGGACATTCAGCTTCACGGACTCGAAATCTGCTTACCGATTTCCTTTACTGTGTGGCCTGAGACAGGTCAAGAGGTCACCCTTTGTGCAGGGCATTCTGGGAGTGCTGACCCAAAGCTCCATGCAATATCCATCATAATTAATTCACCGGCCTGCTTCTCTCAGCTGACTGTGAACACCATATAAGGAGGTGCAAGGAAAACAACTTTTATTTTTGCTTTTAAAAAGTCTTCCTCATTTGAACAAATTAAAATAATTTGAACAAAATAAAATAATGGCAAAGCCTGTCCGATATCTCTTTTTTTCTGGTGAAAGTTCTGAAAATTAATTTCTGACGTTAAAGACAGTCGACCAAATTAGAGTATCATAGAGGCAAAAACAAGCAACACAGTTTTTAGATTAAAAACAATCATGTTAATTTTAATTGCTCTTTAAAAAGTGAGAAAGAAGCATTTCCCTTCATTTGGCTGGGGGGAAATGAAATACCCCTCTGGTTATTTAGCTGTGACCTTCCTGCAGTTTAGGGAAAGGCCTTCTGAAGCACTGGGAGCATACTGAGTGACAGTGGCCCTCTGCTCTGGAAGAGGAGGGAGAGAGAGATGCTGCATTGCTCCAATGTCTCTGACCGGGTCTCTGATCAGAGCTGGCATCCCCTGCCTCGGTCGCGTGGTCCTTAAACATCCCTCTCTTATAAAAACTTTTGTGCTCACTGACACTGCTGCAGTTCTTCTCCGGCAGAATAAAAGTGAGACAAAACAGCTGCTGGCAAGTGTGTGGTCTCTCTCACAGGACAGAAAAGATTTTTTTTCCCATCCAACGTCTGCTCCAAAGCAAACGATTGCTTCAAAGTTATCATTGTTACATTTTAACCTCTGACACCGCGGTAACCACTTGGTTGAGAGACTAATTGGTGCATTCCATATTTCCCCGCAGTCCCAGGGGGGGCGGCCCGTTTACTGCCCCATCAATCTCCGTATAGGTCATCTGCGCGGGGGGCCAGATGGAGCAGCCTTTGTGCAGGCGTGTAGGAGCAAGGTGGGGAGGGTGGACGTGGCCAGAGATACAGCAAGTGCCTGATGCGAAAGCGAGACTGTTTGGGGATCAGCAGTGTGCTGGCATACCTTGAGATCACATGTTAAACGCCACATCCCCGGCGGATTTAGAGACGCACCGGGGATTTAGAAACGCTGCGGAAAAGAAATGGCGGCGTCACATCGCGTCTTTACTTCAAACGATGGGAAAAGAGATCCGACAGCGAGCTGCGTTTTGACAGTCATCCTGATGAGAGGGAGTCAACAAACCCCCGTTCTGGTTCTAGCTCCGTCTATGGGAACGGCGCCTCTTGAAAGTCCCCCAAATCTTTAGAGGAAAGAGAGCTACCGTTTGCTCTTTTCCCGGGTGCCTGTCGTCTTAGCGCCCAGCTCCGCTGCCTGTAGCGAGCAGAGGAGGGGCGCCCTAGGGGTAATCTCCCACTAAGCTACACCTATTTATCACAGGGGCCCATGATAAGAATCTGATTTAGAGGTGAACCCCGAGATGGGTCAAATCCTCACACAGGCGGTAATGTGATCTTCAGCCGAGTGCAGATAACCTGGAACAATATGGAGGATCCCTGTCAGATAAATAAAACAAACTAGCTGTCCAATGGGGAGGAACCATGGGAGCAGAGCAGTTCTGCAGAACAAACACAGACATGCACGGTGACCGGCTGGGGGGGTAGAAAAGGGATGGCTTCTGGGGTGGGGGGACTCATCGCTGAGAGGGAATACTGACCTCCCATTTACTTCTCTGGGGGGTTTCTCAGAAGATGTGTCCCCCCCATAGGGCTGGCACACTTCAATGTTATTGGATGTGAACTCTGGTTGAAGCAGCCCCCCCACCCCCTCATTTGAAAGTTCTGTGCTGTTCACATGCTCCTTCCGTCTCTTTCCACACCTGAATGTTATCATATCTGCGGTATGATGCCTCCTTGCCTTTAACTTAATTTTCACCATGCAAATCCCACACTTTTATCATCAGCTATGTTACAGTTTATTATTTTTTATATAGCTTTTATCCAAACTGACATACAATGGTGAAATCACTCTGGCAACCAGGGGATTTGAACCGATTACCTTCCAATCACAGTTACAGTGCTGAGCCACTCTCCGCCCCCACAACAATCCAGTTAGGTTTCCAGTGTAAACCATCACAGGCACAAAGACACAATTATGCAATCACGCACTATTCTGCTAAAAGGTAAAACTTTACTACCTATTCAACAACCAACCGTGAAGGGACTAGAACCCTCAGTCTTCTGATCCAAAGTCAGATACCTTATACATTAGGCAACAGGTTCTCAAAGGGGTCCCCCTCATGAGAAGCCAAGAGCAGGGGTGACCTTCGCTGATGCCCCTCCTTGGAAATGGCCACCATGAGGTCAAACTCAGGACTGCCTGCATTGATGTTCCCCCAACTCGACCTCTGTTTACTAGCACTCCCTGACGAACACTTCCTGGGCAACGCGATGACAACAATAGGGTCTTAACCACTGTAAGAGGACAGAAAGGCGAGCGCTGGTGAACGGTTCGGTGTTAGGAGTGGTTATCAGCCAGTGCTGCGTTACACAACACACCTCTAGCGATAATTCAAAAGAAGGGGTTAAAAAAAAAGCATGATCCTGTGCCACAATGATACAAAGTCACGTTCCTCTAGAATGAATTAACGAGCTGGAGGCAGAATTAAGAGGCAGCCCACTGGAAGATTTGTGGGGCCAGGCGGGGCGCGCTGGCATCGGCGGGCGTGCTAATCACCGTGTCAGTCTCCCCGTCTCCTCCTCATTGCTCATTCTCAGGCCTCTTCTTGCATCCTGTCTCTCCGTCTATCTTGCCCTTTTCTTTATTGACACTCCTTCACTCTTCCCGCTCGTCCATTACTTCCTGCTTCGCTTTAGGTAGACGATACACACGCACAGCCTGCCCCCCCCCCCCAACATTTCCAATTTTGTACCCCACCCTTTCTCACATGCACTTGCTTTCACAGTGACCTAAATACACAGATGTGGAATGATGACCCGTTGGGGTTAACATGCTTAAATAGTGATGTTTTTTTGTTCCGTTCTCTGCTCCGTCTGCAGTTACGCCTGTTAAAGTCAAAGGAGCGAGTGAGGTCCCAGTGTGCTGCGGTTCCTCACTGCTCTCATGTATCACTGCTTGGCTTGCAGATACCCAAGTCTCAAAGGCAGCGGTTGATGTGCTCCGCATCTTGGTCATAACTGACATTCACCGGTCCAATCAAACACGGTTAGCGGATGTCTCTACTTTCTGACCATGTTTAGATGCAAATAACAATATTCATAGTCCATCATGTCGCTAATAATGCTATAAGAAGAGAAAAATACCTTTAAAACTATTGTACTTTAAACAGTTATGAAAACTGGAAAGTTTGCTTTTATGCAAAACTTTGTGTACTTTTAGAGAAAGGTTTGTTGTTTATGCATGGATTCCTATCTATAAATGTAGCCTTGTCACGTAAAATGAGTTTAATTGCAGCATTACCAGAGCCCAGGTTTGTCCACAGAGCTTTTTATTGTATTTATTGAAGGAAGAAGTTGGGGATTTCAAAGACTGTTCACTTTGTTTATCTCTGTTTATCTTTGGTGACTTTTATCTGTGGTTTATGACATTTTATGACGTTCGTATGTTTCTGTTACCTGAGGCCTCATTTCAACCACTCAGGAAAGGAATTTGGTGTATAATTGAAGAGAGATACGTAAAAAGGGAAAAACAGTTTTCTTTCAGTAAAGTCTCTGATATAGGCTGTGACCCTCAAAATATCTTATTAAGGCAAACTGGATTGGAACATTTTTGTTAATTAGCAAAGTTTTAATGCTTATTTATTGCGTTGTGCTAATTATGGAAAATAACGTAGAATTTAAACCCTGTTCCTGAGCAATATAGAGTGTTTAAAGTTGTATGTTTGACTGATTATTACACCGAAATGGGGGTTTCATTTGAAACTATTAATTGATCCTTTCTGCTATCCTACCCATTGATGCAATGAGGTACCCAGCACCTAAAATGGAAAAGAAATAGAGACACAAATTACAATTTACTATCCCAGAGTAAGATTTATTGATTACATCCTTAAATCCCAGAGTCTGCAGTTTAAATAGTTGTTTACGCTGTAGTATAACTAGGTATGTATTTAATCCAATATGAAAAAGCTGACAGGTATAGTAAAATCAATACTCGTTGTTTGTCATAGGCCCTGTCTTTAAAGCCATTTTTAAATGGTTTGATCTCTTTTACATGAGTGTTCATCAGCTTTTTGCAGTGATACTTACCTGCAGTGTTTATATTACCTATGTAGGGTGGCAAAAGGGCTATGTATAGCTTGACAAGTCAAGCACTGTGCAAGTAATGCAAAGGTTTTGGGTTCTAATCCCAGGAGGCACATGTGGATTGTAACTCCTTCCGCTAGTGTAAGTTGTGTTGGATACAAGCATCAGATAAACAAACAAGAAGGTCAGGGTTTCATTGGAGATACATATTCATGCTGCTCCAGTTTTCGTCAATCTAAACTAAAGACTAAAGATAAACTAAATTCCAGCTCCAGGATAAAACCTACATCTACAGCATGTGCTTCTGAAATATTAATGCACCTTCACCCAACTTCAACTGGTAAGCAGTTGAAAAGCGGCTGTCAGCTGATACCAGAAGGTGGCTTTTATTTACTGTTTATCATTCTTCCAGCAGGATCCGCCACCTCCTGGCTGTGTAAATCACCATGCTAAAAGTGCCATGGAAATACAGCCTGGCACCTTGAACACAACCAAGGGGATGCCAGAGGTCTGCTCTGAAGAACGTCAGCTTGCATCAGAAATACAGAGGTAGGTAGTTCAGGTCCAGAGAGTAAAAGTTCACAAGAAGATTTGGTTTCAACCAACCTGTTGAGTACTCTGTGACTGTGACTGTTTTATACTCAACTGGTTGGTTGAAACCAAATCTTGGTGTGGACTTTTACTCTCTGGACCGGAATTCTCACCTCTGGGGAAATACTGCTTAATAATCCATTGCAATCACTTTCTAAAGAAAGGTGGAATATCTTAAGGAGAACACCACTGAAACAGGCTGTTTCCCACTGAACTTTTTTATTATGATGAAATTAAATGCCTTGTCAAGAGTTTATCTTCAGAGGAAGCACTGAGAGGTTGTCATGTTTAAGATGATTGCATGCAAATGAATTCTGATATCTTATTAATAAGATAAGAATGATTTATTGAGCATAAAGAAGATAAAACCTGCACTTTATATTGCCTGTAATATGGAATTATGGCTGACTTACATGAGGAACATATCATGGCTGCTTCTCACCTCTGATTTAACATGAGAGGGGAAGCTGTGGACATCATTTTAATTCGTCATGCATAATACACACAGTACAAAAATAAAGAGCCAAAAACACAATTACAACATTTTTAATTGGGGAAAAAAATATTTTTTCTTGTCCTAAGGAATCACTGAATACGCTGGCAAAGGTGACAATAAATATCAGCTATGGAAAAAAGTAATTCATGTGCCATTGCACTGAACTGCTCTCTCAGAAAAAAGGGTACCAGTTTGTACCTTTGCTTGTCATTGGGGCTGTACCTTATGATCCTGTACCTTTGTCATTGAGGCTGTACCTTATGATTCTGTACCTTTGTCATTGGGACTGTACCTTATCATTCTGTACCTTTCTCATTGGGGCTGTACCTTATGATTCTGTACCTTTGCTTGTCATAGGGGCTGTACCTTATTATTCTGTACCTTTGCTTGTCATTGGGGCTG
>JAODLD010000021.1:871768-882013 GCA_026781065.1 Mormyrops boulengeri
TATGATTCTGTACCTTTGCTTGTCATTGGGGCTGTACCTTATGATCCTGTACCTTTGTCATTGGGGCTGTACCTTATAATTCTGTACCTTTGCTTGTCATTGGGGCTGTACCTTATGATTCTGTACCTTTGTCATTGGGGCTGTACCTTATGATTCTGTACCTTTGCTTGTCTTTGGGGCTGTACCTTATGATTCTGTACCTTTGCTTATCATTCTGTACCATATCTGTAGCTTTTCTGCACTGGCTGTCTGACACAGCTGCCCAGAATCCATCTGCATTGAGCTACAAACTACAAACAACATTAATGTACCCATAATGGTACAAAAATGTTCCTCAGAGTCAATTTCTGTACCATAAATGGTACAATTACCTACAGCTAGGGTACAGTTGGCAGACCCTTGAGGGCACAGCGTCAGTGACAAGCAAAGGTACAAATTGCTACCCTTTTTTCTGATAGTGTGTCTTGACGTTGCAGTGCTGTCTTGTCGAATTATGGCATTGTCTTGTCCTGTACTGTATTCTGTGAAATGTATAATCAATGTAAATAAAAATCTTCTTTTTTTTACAATCTTTAAAACACAATTTTTAAAATCTTTTTTATCACAATAAAATGGTGATATTCAATGCATATTTTATGTTTCTTTAAGGTAAGTATCAGTCTGCCGCCGCTTTAGTGAAGACTATGCAGCAGTCAGTGATGCGGTCATTCACTCAGTTTTGAATTAAAGTTAATAAATTTAAAAGACAGGAAGTTCCTTCCCTCCCTGAAAAATAAAATAAGAAAAATAAAAAGTTTGGGGCGGGGGCGGGACGGTGATTTCTTCTTTTTAAGTTATTCTTTCTAGTGTGACAAGGAGCAGAGGAAGTCGACCGAGTGCCCAGTGAAGTGGTTCCTTGTTAGGCCCCCCCCTACCCCCCATGCTCCGTGAACATGCCCCAGAAAGACAAACGCACACACATTAGCCATTAACATTTGCCGAGGCCCAGTCGGCGTTCCAGCCCCGCAAACGCGTCGGCTGCCCTCACGAAGGAGCCACCCCCACGTAACATAAGAGAAGTTAACTCTTTGAAAGATGCTCCTGTGAGAATCTACAGGTGTGCGCTGTTCTCTGGAGAACTCGCTCCTCCTGCGGATCGCGTTTCCACGGGCTATCAGATGGCTTATTTAAATTAATGTCGGTCACAGGAGGAACCGGCGGAACAAAGATGCCATTACTGGTGTCTCTTCACCCCTCCTCCCTCTCCTGTCTAATGGACTCTGGTAGCTTTTTTATTATTTAAATTGAGCAGGGGAACAAGAAAAAAATGGATGCGCATCGGTTTGTCTGGAGCCGGCAAAAAAAGAAATCCTTATTAAAGACAGAGGGAAGGAATAACTAGGAACTGTCACTTTCCTCTGAGTGCCTGTGGCTGGTTCTCACTCACCCCTGGTGGTCTGACTTAAGCTCCTCAGTCAACAGAAATATTAAGTCACACACAGACACACACACACGCGGAGCACTTGCTGTCTGACACAGCTGCTCAGAATCTATCCGCATTGAGCAAAATTAACATATCATGATCCAAAAAAAGAAAATTGCCGACACAGAAACACATACTTTAGGCACATAACACCCGTATCGTAAATTCAACAAAACATGACTGCGTTTTTAACAATAAAAAAATGCAATGCGCTCAGCCGAGAGCGTTCAAAAGTTTTTCCGACAAAGTTAAAAAGAAAAAACAGTGATCAACTGTCCTCTACGCGTCTTTACTGCTCTCCCCACATAAACGTGCACAAAGAGCAAGGTTAATCGTCAAAAGGGTTTTTGTGCCTCTTGACCACACTTTGTGTAGCATCAGGCTAAAAAGGGGTTCCTTGTAAATTTTACTAGAGCGGTGTCAAAAAGACTACCATCGGAGAAGCAGTAAATACCCCTACAAGGTCTGGAAGCGAGGCCATTCTTTCTTGCTCCAGGCATTGAATTAAGCCGGCCTGTTTCCAGTTAGACAGTCATTAAAGAGATCTTACAGCCGCAGCAAATGGTTTCCTGTCCTGAGTGCTTAACTCACGTTGTAGGAAATTTCCAAGGCTGTAAAGGGTAAACCAAACTTCCTGAAACTTTTTTTTTTTTTTTTAAAGTTAGCATTGGGGATGGGCGCCGCCATGTGATCAATTGTGGTGGCCAATCAAATGGGACCCCGTATAAATCATTGAGCTCTGAAGCACACAAAGCACATTGACTGGAAAAATCTCTGAGCCAACAGAAATTTCATTGCTTACCCTGAATGGTAAAACATCATCATCTGCAGGGATGAGCAATAAGTAAAATAAAATAAAATGATGAACATTCATAGTGGTATGTATGTAGTGGTTATGTGTATGTAGTGACACGTGTGTAAAATAGAAGCCACGTTCCAAAATTCATCATAAAATTGCTGTCATACTACAGTGGCACATTAATTCAGTACCTTTCTCATAACCCAACATGAAAGCTTAAAGGTTGTGGACTTGACTCAGACTACAGACCTGTGCTGTTGTGTGGGTTTTTTGAGTAAATGTGACTGCATGCGGACTGATCGGTGCGTCCGCCATGGTTTTACCCTCTTTTACAGTGATGCTGACTAAATAAGCAAGAACCCAAGTCGATGACTACATCACCACACATTGCAAACCCAACATAAGCAGTGATCTGTGAAGTCACAGTAGATCCGGGTACAGACCTAACCCCCACGTCTGTCTGAGAGGGACACTTCATTGTGCAGCCGCTTCTCCTTTTTCCTGTTTCAGGCCACAAGGCCCCTAATTAGATAGCGGGATGATAAAGAGGTTTCTTATTTTCTCAGCAGGAGAGCACCTGTTCAGACACTCCTCATGTGACCAGCCATTGTCTGCTCCGTGGCCGGCTGCTGCGATTGGGTTTCCCGCCGCACACAGGCTTGGGGACGTGAACAGGCCGCGTTCAGGCCACTCTGCCGCCTGCGTTAATCACTCCAAGCCGACGTTTATATGAACGGAAGTGCGTATGCGGTCCCGCAGTATTTTTATGGTTTGCTGACTTCATACTGGGCTCTGAAGTGGCATAAGCTTACGTCACCAAACGGTGGCAAAATTGCTGAATCATTTCCTTATAGGTACAAACTTATGACTAACAAAGTAAAGTTCCCACATACGGTTAAAAAAAAGCAGATATTCCATAACTGGGGGCAGGTTTAACTTAAAAGGGTATATTTGTAAAAGCTTAACTGGGGAAACGAAAATCTAAAATATATTTTAAATAAATATAGAGGCAGGTCATTATAGATCCATTAAACACTAACATGCTTAGTTTGTAATGATAATAACTATCAATAAATATATCAACACTGTGTTGATATATATGCAAGCAACTTAAAATCAACTAATTATTGGTGAAAATATCGCTTGGCAAAAAATAAGAGTGCTGATCAATTGACTCAATTTAACAAATAATAGTTCAGAGAGGATGGACTTGTTTTGGTTTTCACAGTCGTTTTAAAATTGTAGGCTGTGGTATGACTCCAACAAGCAGAGGATCGCATGAATGCGAAAGATACATCCCCATGAACAAAATGACAAACTATGGATTATAAATGTCCCATAGCATGTTATGCATGGTCAACAAGATTAAGGCTGTAATTCACAGGGAACTTTCCCACTGGGGATTTCAGGGACTAGCTGTAACAGTTCTGATAACTAACCATATAATTATTTTCATCAAATTGTTAGAATTTGTCTAAAAATTAGCAGCTGCTACATTGGCCCACTTATGCAGTAAATAAATATGCAATAAATAAATTTATGCAATAATTTTTTTCTTCTACATTATAGTAAATATATTGTGGTACAATTAATTTGACTTATAAGATTGATTAGGAATGTTATAACACTCAGTGTACTAATCATAAATGAATCTGCTAATAATCAGTCATTGGTCATTTGATCTCGAATCAAACACAAACAAAAGGTCAACATATCCGTGTGAGAAAGAGGGAAACAGGGACCAAGGCCGCCATCTGCCCGGGGAGGGTGGGTCAGGTGACCGTCATTGTGTGTGCTGATTCGCTCCACCTGTCCCACATTACCAGTGTCCTTATATATTAGCATGCTGTACTTTTGACAGTAATCCTGAACCAGACCCGCCCCCCCCCAACCAAACAGGCAGGTTGGAGGTACCTACGCTTCCCCACAAAAATGTCAATGTCATATTAGTTTATTTGAATTGCTTTTGCTGTCTGGAATCCTCCCTAATACTTCCTCCTTCTGCTTTCCTCCATACTTCTGCTCCTGAGAGGGGAATCCCAAATTTCGCTCTCGTCCGCTCCAAACCCCTCGAGTTACATGGATCTGTTTAATGAGTCCAGCCCGGGATGTACACTAACTCTTTGACACCCTACATTGCAAACACAATTCCTCTCCCTGTGCTGCAGCCAATCAGGGAAAGGCCCCACATTCACTTAACCTTCAAGCCACCCCCCCCCACCCCAGGCATCAAGCCAATCTCTCTTCAGGAAACTAGAGTATTAATATTAACTGCAGTAACGCACATGAAATACATCCAGCAGAGTCATAAATGTAATGTGTTTCTTTTTCTGGGGTCTCATCAAACTTTCCAGCATTTCTGAGAGCTTAATAGTACATTTCGTTTTCAGGCTCTTCAATGCACCAAATTCAACTGTGCCATAATCTGTCCACTGCCTTGCAAGCAGGCAGTGCTAATTGAGACAAAATCCACACCACGTGTGAAGCGAACTCATGTGGAAATGACATACATTCCAATTTTATGTCAGAGCACAGTCTTTGCTCAAGAGGAGAACGACACAATTCTGACACAAAGTCTGGTGACGATAAAGTCAATGTCATTTCACAGAGGTAATTACCAATGAGCACTATTAAAATGTAATCTCTTCCTGTAAAATAATGTGAGTCTCTGTTACTGTGACGTACTCTATAGGCACTGAGCACCCTGAATAGCTAATACTGTCTACAAGTCACCTTCAAAGTACACCATCTGACTTACCCTTTATCGAGACATTATAAATTGGAAAAATATGAACCAAAATATTCTTCTGCACATTGAATGAAAGTGAGATAAAAACAGCTCACAAGAATGAAGCTCTGAATCAGCTTTGTCCTGCAAGAACAAAGATATCGCTGCACAAAGGAAAAAAACAACATTGTTACTATTTCCTCACAAGGATAAAAGTGAATGAAGTGAAAGAGACAAACATTTGTAATTAAACCAGATCTACAGATATAGCTTCAGTTGATCAACGTATAATCTAAAAAACGGAAATGATTGAATGACTGAAGTTTTTTGTTTTTTTTTGGGGTGGGGGGGGGGAGATTATATTATTTGATACTAGAGAGCTGATGGTTACGTTGCCTATATCAGCTATTCTAAATTGCCAAAGATTGAGACTCAATTTCCTTTGTTGGGCGATTATCCAAGGGCTTCATTCAATCTTCATTACCACCAAGTCATATTTCAATCAAACATGCTATCAGAGCAGGACTGCGCACTTAAACCCTTTGGTTAATTTCCCTTTAATTGGCAGTAGCAGTTGAGCCATAATTGCACAACAATTAAACATATTTTACATGTCCTGATACAGGAAATCATGGGCCAGTTGGGGCATCTAGTGGCATCATTCTAATGACAATATGCTTTAGCTGTGATCTTTAATGCTTCCACAATCTGTTTGGGCCCTTCTTAGTCATGTCATGCGGATATTAGCAGAGATGCTAAAGGGGGTTAATGCATTAATCATTAGCACAGTGTTTACCAACCCAGTCCCCAGGGGCCCACAGACAGTCCATGTTTTTGTTCCCTCCCTGCTCCCTGCCAGCCAGTCCACATTTTTGCTCCTTCCTAAGCTCCCTGTAAATGTGGACTGTCTGTGGGTCCCCAAGGACCAGACTGGGAAGCACTGCATTAGCAGATTGCACTGTCCACTCATTCCGCCGTTTTCCTGGCCTGCTTTTCACCGCCACACTGCCGCTGAAGGTGTGGCGCAGTAAACGGACGACCTGTCTCTCGCTGGGCTGTAGCGTGCTATCTGGCTGCTTGATTGCACTGAGCAATCCGTGTTTAGGTTCACTGTAGGACATGGGATCTGGTACAGAATGATGACTGCTAGTTTGTGTGACCTGTCTTTGTAGTATGATATTAGATTCTCACAGCACTGAACTTCTGCATAGGGAACTGGAAAACGAACAGACGGTCACATGCACATGCTTGTCCGCACAACTAAAACTCACCACTGACTAGACATACAGACACGCAGCATTACTCTGTATTTCTGGGTGGGGTACTGGGCTTAAATACAAGTTTTGGATGCATCCCTGCAAACCACAGCACAACATTTTCTCCCTGGATCTAGACTCCATCACAACAAGTGGCCCCATGAAAACACATTGTGGTGAGTCCCCAACCCAGACCAATCCAATTATGTTCCAAGTTTTTTAGGGCTCCCATCACTTATGGGCCCTTGGAATTGTTCCAACCTCCCACCCCACCTATACAGCACCCCTGCTCACAATAGATGTGATGATTAGTGACAATAACTAATTGCATGTGTAGCTTTTGCACTACAATTCACAAAATAATATTAAATCATGTTTTTAATTCATGAAAGATTCCTACCTAAAACTTCCGAATAAGTAAATAGTCTGTCTTGGAACCAAAAAGCAGAACAGAATATCCATTTTGTCAGTTGAGTTGTGAAAAATTAGCTGATTTGTGTTTCTGAAGTGAGCATTTTCTGTCAATGTGGTAAGCAAGTTGCGAGGAGAGAGCAGCGACGGTAGCGGAGCAGTAGGTGAGAGGAACATCATGGCTAACTGTATCGAAGAAAGAGAAGAGATGAAACTGGAGAGGGATGTCAAAGGCTCCAGAATCGGCATCAACCCTAACGGCCCGACGGGGAGCTGTCTCACTGCTGCGGGGGGAGCAAAAATGTGATGGAAAGGTGCATGTAAGCTTTACAGGAAGCTAATTGTGCTTCAAGTTCAGAGACAGCAACCATTTCTAAAACTTTAGCTTAAAAGAAATTTATCCATAAGACGGGTAACTAATTTTTAAATACAGCGGAATACTGACAGCAACAAGGCATTGGTTAAATACGTTGGGAATGGGAGTTAGAATATCATGTGAAGTGCGATGTGGGCTGACAAAAGATGAGTAGATATCATGGAGGAATAAAGCAGGAAAAAGGGTGAGCAGAGGGTGCAGGATGAAATCCAGAGCTGGGAGATGGAGGGAGATTGGTAGGAAGCAGTGTTTCCCAATCCAGTCCACAGGGACCCCCAGACAGTCCATGTTTTTTTACTCCCAACTCCTGCAGAGGGAGCAAAAATTTGGACTATCTGGGGGTCCATGAGGACCAGATTGGGAAACACTGGCATAAAGGTATTAGTAGAGGGCATCAATGAAGACAAAAATGAAGAAACAAGTCATACAACTCATATATCCAAAAGATGCAACAATGTGCAAGTCAGTGACAATAATTCATGTTATAATGAATAATTCATGTTATAACGGTAGCCAGGCCACCACCCCTGGCTCTGATTGGGCCTTAGACAGGTAGCGGTAGCTGCAGCCAAGGGGAGTCGGCAAGTGCAACTGTGACTGGCTGTTTGCCAGGATTCCGGAACCAGGAGCACGTCAGGGTTTTTGCAGGTAATTAGAAGTTAAGGTAGTGAAGAACTTGTCAGCTCATTAAACCCTGTTACATAATGGTAGAACTTTCCACTAATTAAAATTAAAGAATGGATTACCAATATTCCCTGTCTACTGCGGAACAAATAAATAATAAACTATTTACCAGCATACCCTTCACAATTAAGGGAGATGCTTCAGAAACCCGCAGATAGCATCTGTACTGGACAGGCAGCAAATGTTAAGACATGCCGAAATCACCAGATACATACATGGCCCCTTTCACGACTTAGTGAAAATTAAGCATAAAAAAAACATTAACTGCCACATAAAAATAAAATCAAGAAGATGAAAGGCACTTTATCTTTGTAGGGTTCATATTCAAAGTACTTCAAAACTGTTTTACAAAATGCCTTATTAAACTTAATAAAATAAGATACTAAGAGGAGTCCTCTCAAGCTATGCCCTGTACTAAGATATTTACAATTATTCCGTGCACTGTAATACATCATTCTGGGTACCTGTGCATACAGGGTTATCAAAATTTACAACAAAATTTCCAGTATTGATCACCTTGCATTTCCCACTGCAGTAATAACCAGAAAATGTCTTATTCAGGTCATCCTCGTAATTTGCAATTTATAGGTAGAATATTTTAAGCAAACATGAGTATATTAGCTTCAGGTTTTTATATTGCACTCAGTAGACAGTGCTCATGTATGTTGTGCACTCAAGTATGGTAATGCTCTTCTTAAGAACACATTTCTTAAGTGGCATATTTTGGGTGGCCGCCCTTCGCGGACAGCTTACTCTACAAAAAACAGCAAATTGAGGGAGGCGTAAAAGACAATTTCCCCACGGGGGATTAATAAAGTGATGATTATTATTCTTATTATTATCATATTTAATATGATGAAAAACCTATTCCAAGTATGAGATCACAAAATATCATTTAAAAATGTCTTTTACCTCATTATACTTTTCACTAGGAGTGAGTTGTACATTGAACACATAAAATATCTGATTAACATGACTAACTTTTATGTCTACAAAATGATAGGGAAAAGCCAATAAGTAACTGTACAGTGGACTGATGGCTTTGGAGCTCTAATATCACTTTTCCACTGGCAGAGAATTGGTTCCATTCCAGTTTGTGAACCTATTTTTGAATGGCTCTGCCTGTTTCCACTAAAATTAAAACAGCTTCCAAAACAGTTTGTGTTGAGAACCAACAAATAGCTGGTTCCTGAATGAGAAATGCAATGACAGTATGAGTAGGTGTGTCCTATTCTACCTACAGGCAAAAATTGGTAGAAAACCACTGCATTGTTGTGTCTGCTAACTATACAGTAGTAATATTTTTGTTGTTCCAACTCCATCGATCTGCTTAGCTAGTACAGGATCATAGGTGCTGTTGTTGATACACATTGTAAACAATAAGGTATACAGTAGGGTTTCCTATGTTATATACACAGTTTACACTCAGTGCAGTGTGCGATTTTCTGTAACCACCTATTCAGGGTTATGGGGGGGTCCAGAGCCTATGGGCACAAAGGCAGGGAACAACCCAGGATGGGGTGGGGCACCATCGCAGGGCACACTCACACACACCTATAAGCGGTTGGTGACTCTAATTGACCTTGGCACATTTTTGGATTGTGGCAGAAACCACATGATGAGAACATGCAAACTCCACACACATGGAACCACAGCAGAGACTGGAACCATAGTCCCAGAGATGTAAGGCAACAGGGCCAACCACTGCGCCACCACACCACCTATGATGCAATGAATCAATCTTTGATTTGGCACATGCACAGATATACTCAGTACAATGTGTAGTGAAATGCTTGGTGGCCCAGTCCCAAGACATGAATATAAGCAGACATTAAACAATAAACATTAAACAATAATCATATCTATCAATAAGTAGTGTGCAATTTGCAGTAAAGTAACAGGTGGAAATACATAAATAGGTCAGTATTCATGTATGTAAGCTATATAGTGGGAGTACATATGGGCTGGACATGTATATGCTGAGCTGACATAGCTCTGGTATTTGAATGCATGTATATACCATGTGACGGACTGGCATCCCATCCAGGGTGTCCCCCCTAAATGCGACTCAGAAAGTGTGACTCAAAAAGGCAAATGAATGGATATTTGTCTTCTCTTTGCAGGTGTGAAGGTCATAACCAATCAAACTCATTGTCCATCATCCTGTTTGTCCATCATCCAGATGATTTGACGTTTCCTCAGCACCAAAGCATTATGGGAAATTGAACTTAAGAAACTGTAGAAAAAGACACAATGGACCTATTGATCCTAATGGATCTATTGTGCTCTTCTTTTCTCTTCCCTTCTGAATATAATGATTGTAATGAATAGATGACTAACCACTACATGCTAAACGAGATAATATGAAGATACAGATAAAGAAACTCATTACTGATACCTTTAGCAACAAGGTACTGCTTACCAGAATCTTGGGGGGGGGGGGGCAGAATCTTTATTATTCACCAAGTACCAAGTGTTAAAGGAATTTATTTTGGTGCAGGTGTTAAAATAGTGTCAATCCAAGAAAGA
>JAODLD010000021.1:882113-907143 GCA_026781065.1 Mormyrops boulengeri
ATCCTAATTATTGCGTGACGCCTGGGGTGGAGCAGCACACTCTGCCTGTCCTGACACCCTGCAGGTGTTCGTAGGTCGGGGGGGCGGGGGGTTTGTGACTGTCATGGGGGGTGGAGGACTTGTGTAATTTCACCGGACCCCCCCACCGCCGCCCCTTTTGGCTCTGTGTATTAATAGCTTCAGCTGTGTCCCAGTTCCACGCATAGTAACAGAATTTTCTGTCTCCCTCCCTCCTTCCCTCCCTCCCTCCAGCTGGATCACAGACAATCACGTAGCCTGGAGATTTGGGATGTAAGTACACTTCAGCTGTGGGATCAAAGTGTGCGGCTGGGCAGGATCAGGTGGAGTGGGGCAGAGGGCGGAGCCTGTCGCCGCGAGCTGCTGAGGGGGGGTTGCACTCATGTGCTTGGCGGGGATTAGCCGGCGCTGCATGGCCAGCGGTACGGTCATGGGGACCAGCCGGCGTGCAGTCACAGGCAGCGGCATTAACGGCCCGTGCAGTCCGGTGATGGGGAAGTGCAGCTCAGTGCAGGGTGGCCTCGTTCCAACGTGCCGATGACAGGCCCCGTTTGATGTTTGCTCTGCGCTCTCATCCGCAGCACATCTGAGACACCCACCCCCCCCCCCCCCCCCCGGGGGGGCCGGGCAGAATCTTTATTATTCACCAAGTACCAAGTGTTCAAGGAATTTCTTTTGGTGCAGGTGTTAAAATAGTGTCAATCCAAGAAAGACATATAAAAAAGATAAGAAATATGCAAAGTTAGAAAAAAAAAAGTTAAAACAAAAAATAAACAAATGAATAAATAGATAGATAGATAAATAAACAAATAATGACAGACTATACACAAGCAAACTGCAGATAAAAGTTTGTATGTGCAATGTAACAGTGTAACAATGAGTCAGATTGTGACGCCATATGCAAGCTAAACAAAACACGAGTCATCAAAACACTGGCTGCCTGTCTGGGTGCCATATTGCCAAAATGTAACATAGTTACTGTTAAGCGTAACATGAAGTTTATCGATGCTCAAACCCATTTTCTTGCTGGTGTGTGTGTAAATCCTTTTGACAGCCTCAAGTGATGACCCAAGTTCAGGTAAACACCAATGTGAACAGCTAGTAGTGGAATAGTCTTATTTACTCCCATGTGTGAGGCTGTACGATCCACATTTGCATACAGTACATTTATTTTTTCATAACGATGCAAAGAATTAGCCTTAAAGAACCAACAACATGCGAACGCATAACAACAGACACAACAGACTCTTACGGCATCTGAGACAGAACACAGATACTGAGTAGAGGCAAAAAGTCCTGTTTCTAACAACAACAGCAGTAAGTAGAAGTAGCCTTTTCCATCGAGGCAGGTGTAAGATTTATACAAAGCCCCATTTCCTGGTTAGACAGTAGCCTTAGGGGATTCTTTGTCAAACTGACCAGTGATTCTCCTTTTCTTGTCACTATCGACTGCACATGAAAGATGGCCCCCGACGTTGAAGCCAGTCTTCTCCAGCTTTGGTTCACCTGAGCACGTCTCCTTAAGGTCTTCTGACACCTTGACACCCAGAGCACCACACCCTTGGGCTCCACATAGAAGTGCATGCATTTCCTTCCAACTTTGTGTGAAAAGTTGTCCATCTATCTTCTGCCTGCTTATCCTGGACAGGGTTTTTAAGGAGCTGGGGGAATGGAGCCTATCCCAGTGCTGTGTTCCATTTACCTCGGAGGTCAGATGTCGGAGCTGCAAATGACGCCACACTTGAGGTGACCGTGTTCCAGAACAACAAGTTGAGAAGCCACTTAGCGATGCCAGCTGTTACAAACATATAGAACCCGCAGCAACATGTCCAGTTGAACAGTACTGTATGTACGACTAATTTAATGAAACACAAATAAGACATATGGGCTAATAAACAGTACATAACTACAGCTTTCACTTTTGTTAATGAAGGGGGCAGCCATCTTGAATTCTGAAGTCGGGGTTGCAGAGATTCCTCCAACTTTCCAAGTTGAAACTCTGATTTCTGGGTGCGTTCAAGTTGATATTTCTGACTAGGAAGCCGGAAATCCCAACTTTCGAGTTTAAATGGAAGGCACCGATATACACACGATGAGGCACCAATTGCGACAGGATACACAGAGTAAACTCACCTGCCAAGGGGAGAATGTACAAGTACCACACCCACACAAAGCAGAGGTAAAATCTGAACCCCCAAACCCTGGAGGTGTGAGAGAACAGTGCATCTCAATGTAAGAAGCGATCCTAAAATCATGTCTGTTCATTGACACAGTCAATCATCATGCAAACCTACAGCCAAATAATGGCAACAACTTAATTGAAATAATACAATACAGATTATATACAATATATCATTAATTGTGTTTTTGCTGTAGTGGACAATACCTTGCCAACAGAAAATGCCTCACGGCATTCCCGGAGTATTCTGTACATAAATACAGACTGCAGCGAATGAAAGACAAACTGTGTTCTGTGTCAAATTTAAGTGCAGATTCCTGTTTTATGCACTGTGGTTTACAGCTTTTGCCATCTGTATCAGTGGTAATTAATAGCTAGCTGGATGTGTTTGGGCATACGGGCCCATCTCACATCCGTCTGCCACCCTCAGAACACGCATAACTCAATCTTGCCTACATACCGAGCAACTACTGTTTACGGACGCTGCTGGAGGCGGCCGATGACAGGGGCGCTTCCTGCATAGCAACCGCGGGAACGCATAAGCCCCTCCCCACTGCCCAGCCCCCACAGCTCTGTAAGAACAGTTCCGGGGGGGCTTTCGACTGCTAATCACATCAAATGTCACATCACCTGTCACCTTCTGAAAGCTCTTGGGCACACACACGCACACACACCATGAAAAACCTTCACAGCTCAGAGTAGCCTTCAAACAAACAAACAAAAAGTTTATTTTAACTGTGCTACATAGTGAGTCCGCGGGTTAGGAACGTCTAACTTAATGACAACTCATACTTACAAACGGACTGCTGGAAAGTCTATTATATAAAAAATTTGGGTTAAATGCAATGATTTCAGCGGTTCAACAGCTCGGGGTACAGTACAGTACCCTATGTCGTTACTGTTATTATTACTGTATTGTTATTATTATTATTATTCGGTACTTTATTTTTATATTTCTGACTTACCTACAAATTCAACTTAAGGACAGATTTAGATCGGATTTTGTTTGTAACCTGGGGACTGCCAGTACACAGACTGAGAACATCATAAACTGCAAGATGTTTATTTTAAATACCTGAATAGAATGATGCTTTACTGATTCTCTTTTTGCCTACCCTGCTCTCCATGAGACACGTACAGACAAGAGCAAGCTTGGGGGTCACAGCGAAGGGCAGTTACCTACAGCACCCCTGGAGCAGGGGGTTAAGGGCCCAGCTCAAGGGCCTCTGGACATGTGACTATTCTGCCGAGGTGCACTGGTGGCCTTCAGATCACAGGCACAGAGGCTTAGCCTCCGAGCCACACGCCACCCTAAACATCAAACAGTAATAACTAATTGGTATTAGCAGGGGAGTAGCTAGACAATCTGAGTCCCCTGACAAAATCTCACATTGGGGCCCCCTGCCCCCATTGCATTATATAACTTTATAATTTTATGTATTCAAGGACCCCTGTAAAGTGCTGGGCCCCCTGAATCTGCCGGGGTATCAACGCCCCTCCGATGCCCCTGGGTATTAGGGACATTCTATGTGAAGAACAAACAACAGGAATCACAAAAAGTTAGATGAATACTGTGTATATCACTCAAACACTGAAATATGCAGCATTTCAAATTATGTTTCATATTTTAAGAATGGAAATAACATGAATATGATATATTTTCTGTTTTACACCAAGGAATATAAGGGGACCTAATTAATAATATTATTTTTGCTTCTTAAATTAACGTAATCAAAAACGTAGAACCAGAAGAGAGCAATGATAGTAGCAAGATCAAGAATAAGAACAGCAGCAGATTTATATGCAGTGACACAGTGAAGAAGCAGTGCAGGACCCTACTGCAGCTGGCATGGATCTGAATGCAGTTTGTCTGATGGGATGCGTGGGAATCCCTGCTAAATATGGTGTGCTGGCTGCGTCGTGTCGAGGTGACAGGACATTCAGGCAATAATCGCTACCTGACACTAATACCTGCTGTGAGACTGACCTCCCTACTGGCCGTTCCTCATTATACTTCCAGCCATATGGTAGGACATTAGCCCCGCATCCCTTAGCAGGATAATCCCATGTTCTGGCAATGCGTTTTCGTCAGAGATTTCTTTGGGTAATAACTCAACGGATTTAAAATACCCTCTGTCGCGACTTGGGAGCGGAGACTCAAACGGAAAAATTTAAAAACAATGTACAGTATTCTAAGGAGAGTGTTATATGGGGGCATTCTGCAAATGGTATTTTCTTTAAACCTTTCCTAGGAGCTGGGGATAGACAACGGGAGAAGTAGATTGCTATGTATTACCCGTAATCCCATCGTAACTCTTGGCTGCTCAGGAAAGTCCTGCCCAATGTATGTATGCTGTGTGATTTTCTTACAGAGAAAATGTATGCTAGTTAAACGTTCTGGTGAATTTATCAGGAAGGGTCACAGATCAATACTTTCCATTTGCCTTATACTCACCACCATACAGTGCAGCTAATGGTATACCCCAAAAAGTACTTTATACCAAAGTATGAGAGCAATAAGGCACCGAGACCAAAGGTAAAGTATATTCTGATATAACCACGAGAGAGGAATGCCACTCTAAATGCTCCTCATTCTCCAGGGATAATGAACTTATATCCAAGCACTTCCCCTGGTGAACTTCAAGAGAAATGATAGAAGTCACTAAACCCGAGGATGAGGATGTCTGCCCAGCAGACAAATGAAGCCAGTTTCCCTCAGAGACATTTTTTTTTGCCTTGTGCTCTGATTGATTTATTTCTTTTAAAAAGTCGCATTTAATGTCTGTCTCCTGATACATGGGAAAACACAAGGTCTGTTACTACAAACAGAGAAGGTCTCATTCTTTCTGTGAATCTCAAATGGCATTTTCCAGAATTTCCCACAGTTTTTCAGTAAGAGGTATAAAAACGGCAACGCCGCCCGCACACGACATCAACCTTTCCCAGGACCTGCGTGTTTCTGATCGACGAGCAACACGTCACCTCCAGTGACTTCGGTAGCAACGCTCTCAAACCTTCCAGGCTCAGCCCCTAATGAACAAATTCACTGCCTATTACTTTGTATTTGGTCTCGGGAGCAAACAATTTGGTTTGTCAACACCTTTCCCAGGACCCCTCAATCAAGGTCCAGGGTCCAAATTTAAAGAGCACAGCCCATTTGACTGGACCTAGGACTGATTAGTTCGATGAACTGTTCCAAACAAGACAGCTATCTGATTAGCCCGAAAACGCTGCTCCCTGCTGAGGATTAGCATGAATATTTTGATATAGATCGATAAGCAATCTTCAGCTCGCAACAAATGTCAGCGGTGTTCATTTGACCTATCAAAAGCTGGCACTGGTCCACAGTGACAACCAGCTTTTCTTTTCCATTACTTTTTGCCAGTGTGATTGGGTCCTGGCTCCATTTCACCTCATTGTGGAAACAATCACTGCTTCACAGGATTCCATCTTCTAGGGTGGGCCTGAATTGAATTAAACGGGGGTGGGGGGAGTGTCTGCAAAGGCTGAACCATGAGGATCCTCAGTTAATTTGCTAACGATTACAGTCGCAGCCTAATGTACGGGTCAGGTGACCTCCTTCAGTAACCCAGAAGTAAAAGGGATGTGATTTATTTACCTATTCAGCTAGATGCACATTTGCAGAGTTACCGACCCATGTCAGTGAAATTGTATCAGTGAAAAATGATTTTATTGCACAGCCGATTCTAATTTATGCAGATCTTTTTGCTTTTATATGTATATAAAGCTATTGTTCCTCCCCACCTGCAGGTGTGCTGTTATTCTCTAAGGGGATTAACTGTCTAGCTTATTTGACACTTAATCTCTATGTCCTTTGCATTATTAGGTCCATATAATTAAAAAATGATTTTTAATGAAGATGAATCCAGCTCACTGAATTGCTATGACCTGTAGCGAACTTATTTCTGCTGTTCTCTCTTGGGGTATAATTTCTCTTTCAATTTCTTTCTTTAGCGGTTTAACAAACATAAGTATAGAATTTATTGTGGTCGCAGACTTATCAGAAGCCACCCCCAAAAGAAGTAAAAAAGTTGTTATAAAAGCTGTAGTGCACTTAGTCCATTCGGTTGAGATTCCATTGGAGACCTGACATTGACTAGGCATAGAGGTTCATAAGTCCAAAGCAGCATTAATTAGATACATATACATGTGTGTAAAGATTATGTGACTGAGCCTCCCGCTCTCCATGCGACTGAGCCTCCCGCTCCTTATGCAACTGAGTCTCCCGCTCCCCATGCGACTCAGCTTCCCGCTCCCCATGCGACTGAACTTCCCACTCCCCTTGAGACGGAGCCTCCCGCTCCCCATGCGACTGAGCTTCCCGCTCCCCATGCGACTGAACCTCCCACTCCCCTTGCGACGGAGCCTCCCGCTCCCCATGTGACTGAGCTTCCCGCTCCCCTTGCGACTGAGCCTCCCGCTCCCCATGCGACTGAGCCTCCTTTCTTACTGTCACCAAAGCCAGACAGGTATCTTTCAGGAGGCTGGGTTTGTTTGTAGAGAAATCTGCAAGCTGTAAGTGCAACACAAACTATGACTGAGATGACTGAGAATCTTCACAGACATGCAACACAAACTGTAAAATCATGGACATAAACTCATTGTTTAAATATTTACACATCTATCTCATCTAATTTCATTATTTTTTCCATTATTATCTAACAGGAAAAGCCTTATACATATAGATAGTTACATTAGCATTGTACTTTCATCTGGAGAAATTGATATGTGCATGAATAAAAGGCCACGTTTTGAGGGGTAATACCTGGTTTGATCATTGCGGATTGAAAAGTTTTGAATGTAATGATTTATGATGCATATCTGTGTAAAATCCAATGCTAAAATACTTGTGAGTGGTTGTTGTTACGTTTGTATCGCCTTGCTTAGGTGTCACAACCATAAAATTTTTCTTCGCTTTAGTCATTTATTAGACCACCAAAATTATGAATCTACACAGACACACATGCATCAATGCATAGTGTGCGGGCTGATAAATTAAGTTTGCCAGTAACGATGATATTGGTGTGTAGGTTAAATGCTCAGTAGCGTGAAGAAGTTGCTGGACAGCCTGGCTTATCCTGGGTTATGTGTTCAAGTAAAAAAGATATTTGTCTCTCTTGGCTAGTAAACATTAGGCTATAAAACAGTTTGCAGGAGGCTATAAGAAAAACATAAGAAAACA
The DNA here is from genome assembly GCA_026781065.1 of Mormyrops boulengeri. Lineage (NCBI taxonomy): Eukaryota > Metazoa > Chordata > Actinopteri > Osteoglossiformes > Mormyridae > Mormyrops > Mormyrops boulengeri. The sequence goes on from JAODLD010000021.1 coordinate 889,514, forward strand.
GGTTACGCTGAACTATGGCATCTGCTCATAATAAATACAGAAACACTAATACATTTCTTTACATTTCATTCCAGGGAATCGAGCAAAAGGAAGAATGTTACGTTCAGAAGCTATGCAGCTACCGGTAAATGAGTCTCTCTGGAACAGACTTGCTCAGAAAGATCTCTTTCTCAGCCATTTCTCCTTCCCGCAACTAACGATTTTCCCGTGGACCTGAAAACAGGTTTGGATAAGGCAGCGGACTTAAATAACGCCGTGACTGGTATCGAGCCTCTCCCGCAAAGATCAAATGCAGCATTCTTCGCTTTAGTATGGCCCCAGTGCACATTGATGACATGTCAGACGTGCTTTACTCAGTGTACTACGGAGAGCACTGAAAATCATCCTGGACGGAGCCCACGCAGCTGTAAATTTCACATGGTTCGATAGTCCTCCCTCTCATTTCTCCAGCGATCTCTAAGTCTTTAGGATTAACCATATGATAGTGTTTCGAAAAAAAACAAATAAATAAGAAAGATGCACAATATGCTTTACTCAGAGTTCACCTAGCTAATTACTTCAATATATACAGAGTGTATAATAGAAAATATACTGATTTCCCAGCGCATGTTTCTGGGCCATCCTGGGCTTCTCCTAGGCCTCTGGAGACTTCATCATCACAACGTGCCCTGGGTACAATTCCCATTAGGCACGGCTTTTTCTTATGACCTCCCGAATGAGAGGTAACATGTATGCCTATAGCAGTCTACCCAAAGCAAAGTAAAATAATGATATGCTTTCAGAAGGATCAGGTCGTAGAGTTGCCTCCACACACATTTGACATTTGGTCCCCACCATGTAATAGAAACTTAATCCACACACACACATACACACACACACACACAGAGGTTTGTAATTATATCTTTGTGGGGACTCCTTATTCATTTTCGTTGAGAAAACTGTAATCCCAACATGACTACCTTAACCCCTACCCAGCCCTAACTTTAACCATAAGTAACCAAACAAAATACAAAACTTTTGACATTTTTAATATTTTGATTGCACTCATAGATTTTTTATAAAATTGAGTTTCCCCTTGTGGAGACCGAAAAAACACACAGTAAATGTGTAGTCAGGTCCTTATTAGAATGCACAGTCTCTGTGTGTAAGTGCTCACGTGTCCTTTATGTGGGTATATGGAATAGCATTCTGACCCAAAGACAACTTTATTGATCAAACGACCCACCAGGGAGCACTATATAATAATTTTATAGATATTAAAAGCAGAACTTAAAAGTAATTTCAGTGTTTATAGATCTATTAGGAGCATTTAACTTGTGTTCATTTTTCCACTACTTTTCTCACAAGTCAGATCTGTAAGTGAGGTATCTTTACAGTTAATATGACATATCCTCCAAGACTAAAAGCTGTACATAAAAGATTCTTCAAAGAAGCGATTAATCCATCTTTGTTTTAAAAAGCAGAGTGAGGAAAAAAAAAGCTTTTTGGTGCAATGGTCATAAAAATACACCCCACCCCCCCACTCCACACAGATGCTCTACGGAAATAAAGCAGACCCGATACTAAATCATAAGGGATGAGAGCATTTAAAAAGGGGTGTCACATTTCACGGTAATAAACAGCGGGGATTGATCTGACCTCCCGAACGATCTCACAGTTTACTTATATGCCGGTTAGAAAAATATAAGCTGTGTGTCTTTGGGGATCTATGGCAGGGAAATCAGATAGTCCACGGTGGGGCTAAAAACACAGAAGTCCAGAAATGTCAATACGGCCCTCTCCCAGCCCGCTGTCCCGTATCAGGTTAAGATCTACAGATACCCCAGAGTAACAGCAATCTCCAGGTCTGCCAGCAACTCTTTGGCGTGATACCGTGGTCAGGGCAAATGCTACAATGGTCTAATAAGCACGGTTATCCTGGCAGACCCCAGCAGATAACCCAGACAAGCTTCTGCTATTTATGACTAAAGAGTGTTGCATGAATCGACACATATTATCCTTCGCTTCCCTCTCCCATGCTCCTTTGCGTAAGCCTTGGTTTTGCAGAAGACTCTATCAGGTTACACTGAGGAGAGATTACTTGCACATGTGGTTAATTTAGTCTATCACTAGCATTTCCTGCATGTTCTCTGTGGTTCTCCTAGATGGAGCACAATTCCACAGACAACAGGACTTGGGACAGAAATAGCAGGACTCGGACAGGTGTAAGCGGGGCATACAGATGTAGAGAGAGACTTGCAGGAATGTGAAAAGAACCATAGAATAAGGGTCCTTTCTCCTGAACACCAGCTCTGCACTGTCTTACTCAGGACATTCTGCAAGTTGTCAACGTGGCTAGAGAAATTGGCCAAAACCTCAGCTTAAAAAAAAAAATGCAAGTCTGCTTTCCAGCTGCATTGTCGGCTTCTCCTGGGCTCACAGCACAAAACAATTACCAGTTTACCAACCAATTATTCACAGCGCTTACTTCCATATTTGCCCTTGTGCGCTCGTCACTGCTGCAGAGCGACCACCCAACAAGAAGCGTGATTTCATATTTACCACAACGCGATAGGAGAAGAGGCTTAGGGCTGGTAGAGAAGAACATTTAAAGCTACACTTCTGTTCTGTTTAAAGAAACATAATATATATACATCTGTAAACCCTCACAGCAAATGACGTAAGTAAAGACGTTAAGAGTCCATTGGACAACGATCTATTGTCCATTAAAATTACCACAGCGCATCACACTATTAGTTCATGACTCCATCCCCCCACCCAGTCCCCTGGAAATGTTGGACATATACAGTACCAGTCAAAAGTCTGGACACACCTACTGAAAATTATTTGACCCCAAGCACACCTCAGGGTTATGTTGTACTCATTATCTAGTGAACAAGAAAAGAGATTGAGTGCCGTGACTCATGACCTGGCCCCCAGAATCCCCCAACCTAAACCCTACAGAGCTGGTTTGGGATGAGTTGGATCAAAGAGTAAGAGCGAGGTACCCTACTTGTGCCCAGAACTTGTGGAAACTCCTTCAGGACTGTTGGGGAAGCATTCCAGGTGGCTACATCTGGAAGCTGGCTGACATAATGCTGAGAGTCTGTGTTGCTGTCATCGTAGCAAAAGGAGGCTATTTTGAAGAGTCCAAAATTTGAGAAAATTTTGAGATGTTGAGCACTTATTTTAATCGTTGCAGTTTTTAGTATGCATTACTTCATTGACTCAAGGCCTTTCACTCTAAGGCAAATAAAATAGCTAAAAAAGAGTCTTTAAATGCTTTAAAAGCAGGGGTGTCCAGACTTTTGACTGGTAGTATATTTATAATTAAAACGTGAATTAAATGATACCTATATCTTGTGACATGGACTCTTTCCACCAGCTGACTCATCTCTCGTCTCTCACGCATAGCAGAGGGTGTGGCATGGAGACCACAGCTTTGCGATAAATGCTGGCAGGAGACCCGATGAAAAGTCCACAAGGCTGTGCACGTAGTCTATAATACTAGGCTGCTGACTTGAGAGAATAACATCAGCACTGCACTTATGGACATAAGCGACTTAAACAATGCATTTTAAGCCAACAGTTCTGGCCTGGACGGTAATAAATTTTTAGCCTGATTAAACGGTAAATTCTTTATGCCTATCAGCCTCCAGTTGGGGCTGCTGCTTTCAAAAACACCATTAATCAGCTGTGGAGATATGGAGCAAAATATCAGTCATCAATTGTAACTTCTTATGACATTTACAAAGCCGTACATTTGCCAAGGAATGCAGACTGATCTATCAATTACGCCGGGTTCAGTGGCATGCTAATTCCGCATTTTCTCGACTAATGCATTCCCACACTTATCTCATAGTCTAATGAAACCAAACAAATCAATAAATATAAATTATACATGCAAAGAAGTACTGCTGTGAACATTAGGTTCCTAATTAATTGCTCCTGATTAATTTATATACTTTAATTATCTCTGTAAGTCAGAGATGGCATAAATATCTATACTATTTGCTTACTGCCATATCCCTCATAAATGGACAGATGCTGTAAATCTATTCGACTGGATGGGATCGGAATCTGGAAAACACACCGGAGCAGATATATATATAAAAAAGCCTTACCTCTGAATAATTTAGGGTGAACAAATTGCCAGATAATGCAAGGCAAGGGACATTGATTACTGTTTTAATTTTCTCAGGGTTCGATATGGAAAGTGGCCAGTCTAAAAGCCAAGCCCAGCCCTGCTCCCAAAATGCCCAGCGTCGGCTTTCTAAACCGCTCCCTCTTGACGGTTAATATTTAACTTACTCACAGTGGTGGCCGCTTTAGGATAGATCATATCGTAAAGACGTGTCATCCTAAAATACAATAAACATAGAAAAAGTGCCCAGAGTGCTTGTGTATGTGCCATCAGGGGCACAGTCTGCGCCATTAGATAAATTACACTAATTCCAAAAACATTAAAAGTGTGAAAGAGACAACTAACATCGAGTGCTGGCTGTGATTCTTCTGAAAACCATCATGGCTGGTGCCCACAATTAGGAACTGCTGACTTTATCGATGGCTCACTATTGCAACACTGCTATGCTGAGAGCATCTGGCAGGAGGCCTCAGAAGTCAAGGAAGATCTTGACATTTCAGATCATTAAAATTGATCACAACATGCAACGCAGATTCACCCAGAAATGGGATGTCAGAATGAAGTCAGCAGTCAATCCCAGAGGCCCGGAGCTTAGAACTCGGCATAAAAATGGTTTCAATCCAATTTCTGTTCTTTTGCTTAATGAGAATCCTTATTATTGGATTTGCAAAGTGCTTTTGGAAGCCATTGCACTAGAGCTGCTTTTTAATAGGAAATTGCCTTGCTTTTTTGAAGAGCAAGGGAATGTCATTAAACAATCAAAGCATTACCTTGAACGGTACGAGTTATTGACCGAAATTAGCATGTTAATGCACGTTAGATTGGGGTGGCGTTCTATAATTTCTTTTAAACAAACTAGTGCTCTGAGTTCAGTACAGAGGACATTAGAAATTAATCAAAGCTCAGTTAAAAATAGAACATTATTTAATAACATAGCTTATTAGATGAGGTATAAATATACAGCACGTTTATAATACAACAGACATTATTTAAAGGATATATCCTTATCTAAATAGTAACATTAGTAACACTTTATTTAAGGCCATGTTTTTAATAATTTATAAACACATTCATAACAAATAATAATGCATTCATAAAGCATTATAAACATAGCTATACATATTTTGCAAAAGACATACATAACACATTATAGCCATGCTTATTATGCATCATGAATGCTTTATGAAGCTCTCATCTATAATGCACTATAGATGCCTTTATAATGACTACTGATGTTACAGTTTAGATAAGGATCCATTCATTTCTGTAAATTCGTAACCTTTGAAGGCTAGCACAGAAGCATGGGACATATTCTGGATAGGTTGTCAGTCTATCACAGGAAAAACTATGGACAATTTAGAGACACCAATAACGATTCATAAATATCAGGACCAATTAATTCCATCCACCAGTATTTTAACCTCAAATTCTGGTCAGGGCCAATTAATTACAGAAAAGTATAAATATTGTTGTACTGTTGATTTTTTTGGCTTTATTTTCAATATTTTGTTTTATGGCACAAAAACAATGCATGGAAATTGGTTTGTAGCTGCAAAATGACTCTGAATCATGATGATGTTAGTAAATGAAAGTGCAGGAAAACTCAACCACAACTTTCCCGTTGCTTAACTCTCAAGTTTTTTTTTGCACATTAATATTTAGCGGCACGGTTCAACAGCATTGTACAGACGACACTCTGTGTTCAGAGTAGATAAAACAAACGTCTCAGTGTCTGCGTGGCCAAGAAAAACTGATCCAAGAAGGAAAGGCAATATTTAAACTTTGGCCACGCACGGCACGCGTGTGGAGTCGTTAGCTAAACAGAGCTCCGAAATAGCCTGCTAGCAGGGAGACCTTGTGCTGATTGAATGCCTGATGGGATAACACTGTAATCACAGGAAGCTCCCAGCACCATCGAGGTTGTTTGTTGTTGCCATTTCAAGAAAGGAAGCAAAAGATCTGGGAATTTGGCAAAAAAAAAAAAAAAAAAAAAAAAAAAGAGGCGACGGGAGCCAATTCAGGATAAAAAGCGATACAAAACGCCAGGAGACCCAGATGAAAGTGGGGGGGGGGTTGAGAATCGAAGGGGCTGGAGAGTTATGAAGAACAGGACAATAGCAGCACCTAACTCTTTCCTGAATGGGTGTCTCTTAGTGCCGGGAAGCCTGGTAGTGAACAGAGCTGCTTTGTGATGTCGGTGACCCGTGACAAAACAAAGGCAAAATGAAACTAAACAAAACACAACAAGACTGTTTACATTAATTACACCTTCCTAACCACGCGATGGAGAAAAAAAAAATCCCTTTAAGTCAAAGCCACCCCCTCATCAAGATTCGTTTGGCTTTGGGATGGAGTCTGAGTGCTCTTTAACATCTGATGGGGTCGGATATCCAATTTTGGCGCGTGAAGAACCTTAACGAGTGAATATGTTGTGTGGGACGATGTGCCAATCCAATTCTAGGCTGTCACCCCATTCTGTTGTGCCAAGATCCAAATGTGGGTTAAATGGACATCATTTGTTACTTATTATTTGATTTAATTACTTGGAGATTTAATGCAAAATCTACCAGTCTCCATGAGTACTGATTTTCTGTGTCATTTTAAAATAAATAAATGTACATAAATATCTATTGCATATTTTGCACTGCATTTCAAATGCAAGTATTGGCTAAAATATTGAAATTACAGTAAAACTTAATTGATAAATTGTCATTTGATAACTTTAGATATATTCTCAAGAGCTGTTTACTTCATTATATCCCCCCCCAAAAAACTAAACAGAAAAACTCAAAATCAGCATATATTATACATAATAATGGATGTGTTCAGGTGTATTATCAGATTTTGAAATAAAATATTTGAAGGATAATTAATTTCTTGAAAAGCACTGAAGCTTGCTATACAAAATGCTGGACTCCAATGAGATGTATGTGAAAGCAAAACAATGATTAAATGAAACAAAAGCTTTGAAGAGGAATTAAGCAAACGGCTCCACTTCTCCATTTCCGGAAAGCATTTAATCAACCACTCTGTGAGAAATGTCTACCACTTTTCTGTGAGACTATTAAAAGATCTCGGGAAGTATCAAAAAGAATGATCTTCCAGCTCAATTGTTTAATTGCATTCCCTTTATGGATCTCCCCAAAGGGCCCATTTTTAATCAAGCAGATATTATAAAGTCACTTAAACAATAACAATCAAAAAGGAGTATCGTTAGGAATTGGTGTGGGGTAATCAATCAGAAGCTCATTGGACTTTAATTCATGTAGATGCACACCTAATACTCATTATGAAGGTGTCATTGCCAATGGCTTGGAGTAGATTAATGAGAGGTGATCATTTCTGCAGCGTTTCCGCACGCACTCCAGAGGACAGATGGGCTTCGCATGAGGAGACGATCCTGGCAAATTCGGCAGCAGTGCAGTACCTATTTCAACGCTACGTTGGACAGGAGGATCAGAGATCTCACCCATGCAACACTAACCGATAAAATGCTTCTGACAGTCATAAGAGCAAGCAGAGAGATGGTCATGCCATCATTGATACGACGGGAGGCTGGACACTTACTCGCCATGGCTGTATGCCAATAAAAGTCTGCCAGGGACCCGCCCCCAAAGCACCCCATTCTCACTGGCTGAAGAAGACGCTCTTCATGCCCTCGTGTTATTAAGGCGTTTGTGTAGGATACTAGGCGACCTAATGTGTTACAAGCACGTGTTGCAAGAGGTCCTGATCTTTACGTATCTTTACGATGTGACTCATAGCCAGTCCAGTATACTTACACAAAAGGCACTGGGTTAATATTTCATCTATTATGATTTTTTAAAAAACACACTAAGTATAAGTATGCCTACAGTTATGACCTGCCTCCGTTACCACTGGACAAACGTTTGTTGAGCATTAAACAAGCTGTGGGGTGAATCTTTTTCTGGTATGACTGACTCAGACAGAAACCTCACTAACTCGTCTCTGCTCGAACTAATATAGCAGCATTAAGATTAGCACATTCTTGCAAAGCCAGAAAGGTCATATTACTAATTGCCATATTAATTTCAAACTAAAACTGTATTGCTAAACAGATATTAATATCTAAATTACATGGTATTTGGTGTCAGTTTTCTGGATGTTATGATGATGTTACGGGGTGAATTGCAGCATTTAGCTTATTCTGAGCTCTGATTCATATTAGTCAATCTATTGCTATGTTTAAATTTATAAGATAAACAAACAGAAACTATTTCATTAAACAGAAATGACACTGTCTTACATAGCTCTAAAATAATTAAAAATGTTGTTTTATTATCATGTTTATTTAATTACAACAAAAGGATAGGATTTTATCTACAAAAATTATTTTGAAACATCTGTGCAGAAAATGTAACAAATTAATAATTCCAGATATAAGGTATTTCCAGATTAACACACACGAGGAACAAATTTCATGACACCTGAAATTTAACTCTTGTACACCGTTTTCATGAAGTCTTAATCTGCCTTTGTGAGCTAAGAGGGGGGAAATATTTGACTGTAACTTTATTGTACAGGGTGAGAAATTAATATGATAAATAATATAGTACTGTAAGAAAAACAGCTTTCTTTTGGCTTAAAAAATCTATAAACTACATTTTAATAGACACACCGATGGTCCCTAATAGTCATTTTCCTCCTGAGGTGCCTTTGATTTCTCAAAGCAAGTGATTCCCAATCCAATCCTCGGGGACCCCCCAGCCAGTCCACATTTTTTCTCCCTCCTAGCTCCCTGCCAGACAGTCCACATTATTGTTCCATACCGGGAACTGGGAAGGAGTAAAAACATGGACTGTCTACTGATCCCCAAGGACTGGATTGGGAAACACTGCTCTAAGGTGCTGAGTCCTAGGCTTCGCTGACATGGGGGATTACAGAGCAGCGAGTGCCTTCCTGGCCCTCTTCACCTCAGAAGCTCCAGGTGGAGATACGGTAGACCAGGCTTAGGGCCTTGGTACTCACAGCTGTTTGGTGGGACCATTTCCCAACTCCACATCCTCACACCAATCCAGCACCATGCTGGAATCCAGTCTCGGAAAGCTTGCGTGCAATAAACACAAGGACAAATATAACTGGTACAACAACAATGATATACGTGAATAAAACTGTTGTAACAGTTAGCTGAGAATGTAAACAAAGCTAATTAAGAGCACTTTGGCCTGATCGAATATTAACCTGAAATCTTCACCACAACCCAGCTACAACATAAGAGGCTTCAGGCAGTCTTATGCATTAAAAGATTTGCTCAGGATGAACTCATAGCGGCTAATAATATTGGACATTCTAGACAGTGCTGTAAAAAGATCTTCCGAGAACAGAATCCGCTTAACAGGAAGAAAGAAATAAAAATAGTCAGATAATGAAAAGCTGCATGTTACGGTTTACTTATAGACGAAGAACACTGTCAATGCACGTCATGAAAGAGGTTTTCAGAAAAACGGGTAACAGCTTGTTCTGTTTGTGACTGATAAAACCAGATACGGTGTTCATAAGTACACCACTGGAGAGACTGCAATGTGCTTATTTGTGGTTTGACCAGATATCCAGAAAAATGCACAAACCATTCTTTAAAACGTACATGGAATGGATATATTTAAATGCATATCAGATACGGCCGCCATGCTGGCTCAGTGAGTAGCGCTGCTTGATCACATGTCCAGGGTGGGGATTTGGACCCCGCCTCCAGCTCGGCGTGTGCGGCGTTTGCATGTGCCGTGTGGGTATCCGCCGGCTACTCCGGTTTCCTCCCGCAGTCCAAAAACATGCATTTAGGCTAATTGGTGTCTCTAAATTGCCCATAGTGTGTGTGTGTGTGACCTGCGATGGACTGGCATCCGATCCAGATCCATCCAGCGGCCCAGATTCCACACACCTCACTTTGCCCGGAGGTCGATGGATTAGACATTTAAATGGTAAAAATTAAAAATAAATAAATAAATAAAACCATTAGAAGATTGTACTGAACATACTTATTTTTAAACTGACAATTAAACTGGAAATTCAGAATAAATGTATTAAATATACCAAGCATTTCACTTAAGATAAGCGGGTGACACTTTATTTGGATAGTCCACCTACAGAGTATTTGTAACATTTCAACAACTTAGTTGAGATTCAACAATTCAGCTGTTTAGCTGTTTAACTTTAGCTGTAGATGTTTAACAGAATTCATAGTGTACAGCGTATATGTAACGATTCACGAACATACCTACATAGTCTTAGAATTATTTAATTGAATTTGACTACTCACTCAACCAATGTTATATGAATTGTTGAATCTCAGCTAATAAGCTGTTGAAATGTTACAAATACTCTGTATACCATCTGTAGGCGGACTATACAAATAAAGTGTTCCAAATAAGCGATTAGATGGATGGATGGATGGATGGATGATGGATGAAATAGAGATCTAAAATGTTTAAAGACCCTTCCATTTACACAACACCAACTCATTCTAATTAAACCTAAATTATACAAATTATTTTGTATTTTAATTAAACTCCACATCTTATTTTTCATCTATTTATTCTGAATATACTTCAGTTAATAAATAAGGCCGTTTAATTGTGGTTTTAAACTCACACTAATATCATTTTATTTCAAAATCAGTTAGTACAAGAGGGCACAGTTGGCAGCTGAAAGGGTTTATCGTGAAATTATGCAAACCAACAAAGACACATAGAACTTCGTAATAGAAGGATTGAATTAATCATTGGATTACAGCTAAACTGTTTTCCATGTCAACAGGAACAACTAGGAGAGATATCTAGACTGCAGATGAACTTCTAATCTGCTTAAATCAGCAACACGCTGCAGTTTAAGGGGAGCAGCAAAAATCCTTCACAAATGAACGGCGTATTTTTCGGCTATAATCTGTTAGCAAGGCATACTGTTTGCTCCGTTGTATCCCAGCTCAAGACACACTCCCGTTACAGCCTAACTAAAAAGAAATTACATGACGTTTCCTTCTTATCCTTTTCTTGGAGAACAGTGCAGACTCTTTCTACAAGACCAAACCCGAGAGAAGTCGTTTAAATTATTAGTGAGAATTATAACATAGATCATTACAGTAACCAATAAATTATGTAATCCACAATAACAAATAAAAATCATTGATCCTTAAGTTAGCTTTTACTACATATGTGCCTCCTTAATATTCATACACTAATGCAACAGACATATAAACTGGCACAGCAATGAAGGCGTTTAGTTATATTCTGAGAAATCAGGAAGCCACTTTTCAGTGCATCGTCCTAGCTAGTAAGAGATTAACCCAAATGTTGGCACTGGGAAATCAGGGTGCACCTAACTTTATTAAACCTATAAATCAGAAATTCTGAAGTGTAACCTTACTGTGGTACAGTACACACTGCTGTACGGACAACATGAAAGACAGAGAAAAGGAGCTTCGGAGACGGTGCTATGAAATGAAATCCAACAGGATAAAAACAAATCATGCCACTGCAAAAATTCAGCTGAAACATCAGACAATCAAAATAAAAATAAACAGCAAAAACATTTTGCCTGCAGCAGACAAACCAATAGATTGCAGTGTATGAATCTTCATTACTTAAAAGTTTGTTTAGTGTAAAACACAACATAGTAGCATTTCATACTAACCCCTCAACCTTTCAAACTTTAGTGCTACATCCTGGGGTGCTTTCATTTATTTCATGTATGACTTGACATGACATTCATGTCTTATTCACATGTTTGCTATGTGTGAGATGCCTGGAAATGTACCTGAGTTGAATACATTTGTGTGTACAGGGTCTGTGTTTCTTACACAAAAATAATGATAAAGACAAAGTTAGTGGGCCATGATACAGTTACACTTACCTAAGAAAAAAGGTTATTTATTAAGAGGAAGATTGACAGTGTGAGTGATATGTACACAGTTTCTGTTCACAATCTAACAGTGACAAAAGCATGCTGACGACTAACCAAGCATACACACGTAGGACGACTTTCGTTTAAGATTTTCAAGATGAACTGTGAACATTACTGTTAGTGTTACTATTCAATTTTCTCACTATTTATTATTAAGGATTATTCCATTTAATTTAATCCATTAAAATTAATTTAAGAGGCTTTAAAACTTACATTTTTAACTTGTAACTTTCTTTAAAATTGAAATTGTTTCCTGTTTATCATTAAAAAAAACAGTTAAAATATATATCCAAGTTTATGGAAAACTTCTACCATTCAATTTAACTAAATATAATAACCAACCAGTAATATTAATGAAAAAATTCATTTATATTGTAACTGAGAATATTAATGTGTATGAATGTATGTATGTACACACACACACACACACACACACACACACATTTGTATCCATATTTTTGTGGGGACCGTCCATTAATTTTTATGGGCAAAACCCTAATCCCAATCATGAAATCTTTAACCCCTTGCCTAGCCCTGTCTTTAAGCATTTAAAGAAATACAATACTTTTGGCTATTTTAGTTTTTTGATTGCAGTCAAAAACAAAAAATTTTGTTTGTACATATGTATTGTGAAGATTTTTTCTATTTTTGTTTTTCGATAAATTACATATTTTTCCTAATCATTAGAACCCACTAGGCAGTTACACCTGGTCGTTGCTGCCTGCTTAGACAGACTTATGGCTCCACAGTTATGGCTCCATAACAGAGGACAGCGGGAAAGGGACACCAAGCCATTTTCCGTTTTTATTTCCGCGTTGCTAGTCAGAAAATGTGATTATTGTTCTCCTTTCTCTCGCGCACATTTAGCGTAGATTTAATATGCTCCTAGAATCTGATACATGAGCTAATTTCTATGAAAACCCCGTGACATGTAACTTATGACATCGCCACAGAAGTCTTCGCCTATCCCTTTCAGACATTAAGAGCAGAAGAAACACCTAAACGGATGGATATTTAAATGTTTACATATCCAATTTTCTCTACAAAAATAATTTTAAAACAACTGTACAGAAAGTGTAGCACATCCTTCCAGATATATGGTGTTTCCAGATTTACATACATGAAAACTAATTTCATGACACCTGAAATTTACCTGAATTCTTGTACACGGTTTTCATTAATGTCTGATGAGAACATCTCATTGGGAAATTAAGGAACATGTTAGCCAGACAATAGTTAGATCGCCAATGTGTGTATCCCTTTGGCCATTTATGAAGGTGCTCTTATTAAAGTTCAGACCAGTGAAACATAGCAGTTACACAGAGGAGCTCAGGGTATACAGGTCAGCTTCCTGTTGCTCAGATGTGTTCACATGTTTATCATGACTGTGTATGAGCTTGCAAACCCCTCCTCAGTCTGAACAGATATATGTATTCCTGCCAAGTATAATGCAATCATTCTAACTACTGAATAATTCTAATTACATTAGAATTAACATACATACTTGGACATGAAATAAAAAATTCTTTATAAATTGTATTATATTAAATTTAACATTGTGCATAAACATTGTTTCCCAAAAACACACTGTACCTAAAAAGTATAAGTATACTGCTGCATACTTATTTACTTACGTATAATATTGTAATATGCTTGCAAGTATATTTACTCATAAATTAGGGCTTAGTATAGTCATCTTAAAAGGTTTGCTGAAAAACATTAACTAAAATATTGTGGCAGCCTGGAAACAAATTTATTTAAATGTCCACAAGTAAACCTGCAATAATATTTCCACACAATGGTCACATTATCATATAATAATAATAATAATAATAATAATAATAATGACCGGCTTGTAGTATTAAATAATAAAAAGAACAGCAAGAAATAGCATGTGTTCAGTAATGAAAACATGTTAACAAATGTATAGTACAAGCTTACACTATGTATACACAAACATTCACGCACACACACACACCTAAAAGATCTTTTTGGCACAGCGATTCATATGATCTGTTTTCCGACAGAGCCAACACGGGTGCCGCATGTCTGGTATAAATTTCGTCGGCCCATTGCGGTGACCTCAGCTTGTACTGTAGTAACACGTAACATCGTCACATTCCTCCCTACATGCTACGGCTCCCTGTTCCCGGAGACGCCTCCGCCTCTCAGACTAACAAAGGCTACACAGCCACTCCAGCATCTCACAACTCAAAACAAGCGTTACTACACTAACAAATAAACACAAAGTACCAAAGCAGTCAATTCTGCTTCTTCATTTTGGGCTGCACTGGCATTTTATTTTTATACATATTTAGGTAATATGTAATAATAATGATTTTACAGGATTTCATAACAAATAATACATGTGTTATTTACAAATGACACATTCAATAATGTCATGGCAAAATAACTACAATAACCGGAATAAAATAGCATTTAAAGAATTTCATTTACGCATATTTACAGCTTCAGATCAACTAAACATATTAAGGATACACATCTTTAAAAAGTTTTAACGAGGTATGGTAGAATATGACATTCATCCAAATGCTCACTGCTAATTCTAGATGAGAAAACAGCCACTACCATCCACTTTATTCAGGTGGAAATTGAGCGCTGCTGCTTCTACTTACAGTGCTACACTTCGCAGTCTCCTAATGGACTCCGTAGGCCGGCCACTGCACTTTACCTGGCATGGTACATTCCAGAAGAAGAAAAGCATTTCGTAGACCCCTCTACATAGAAACCCAGGACCACACCAGGTACTGGAAACCATTCACACTGTTACAGCCAAACAACCAGAAACACCGCAGGAACAGAACAATCAGAGAACACTCAAAGCCTAGCCAATTAAAAATAAAATCCCTCCCTTTTCCTCAGTCTGAAAGACAAGCAGGAAATCACCACTTAATTTAACAAACATTTGCCTCAACTCAGGAACTAAGCTGGACTTTTAACAGCTTTTTTGGTGCACGTGATGTGTGTAAGTGAGGAACACGCTGGCATGTTTTGTTGTGGAACAAGCCGGCCAGGCTGTAGAGAGCAACGTTGTGGCAGCTGAGAGATGGCAGCACCATCTACTGACGGCTATGGAGAGAGGAGACGGACCAATGAGAGAGAGAGAGAAAAGTCCGTTGCTGTTCCTAAGTCCCCTTAGAGCAAATGAAAGAAGCAACTCATACATCAGTCCTCATTTTCCGTAAAAGACAACGCTGACTTCTACTCATTAAATAATCAAGCTGATTGCACAGCTATCACAATGATTTGTTTGGGTTTTTTACTCGAAAATGTTTTTCTCAGGAAATAAAATATCCAAAAACCCTGCTTTCTCAGTGGACACTGTAGGCCCACAGCTGAGTAAACAAGAGGCTGGTGACAGATACCTGGTTTGCCTGGTACCATTGTAATTTAAAAAGAAAAAATCAAGGAATAATTACCGTGAAACAGAAGCAACACTATGTTAACAAGAAAATTTAAATGAAAATCTACACCCTCAGTTTCTCAGATCATCCCATAAACATGTCTATTTTTGTCCTACATCAATTCTTTTTTGAATAAACGCTCTTTTACAGATAATATATATTTATACAGCTGGACTTTCCTGAAGCTGTTAGGGTAAAACATCTCCAGGCTATGATAACAGCGCCTCGGCCTACAGCAGTAAAATCAAGCCTAAAACTTATTCATCACTCTGCTTTAGGTGTGTCCTCTTCCTAATCCATTCGCCCTTTTTATAACTAATGCATAGAAAGAGAAATAAGTATATTAAATCATAAATATACATACTTGCACAGATATATATATAGAAGTAAAATACTTAAATACACTTAAGAATTGTGAAATCTTAAGAAATCTTTTGAAACTGGACTGGGGATATTTAAATATTTGGGAGTATTTAACCCGACACAGCCTGAAATGACAGACTGAAAAGGAACAGCTTGGCTATTCCACCCCCCATTAGAGGAATTTGAGGTCAGTGAGAGTAAATACCATAACAGAGTGGTGTCCCATCCGGGCCCACCCCTACCCCGTGCCAGGCACTACCTGGAATAGGTTCCAGGCCCCCTTCTTTATCTTGACCAGCAAAGTCAGTCATGGATGGATGGATGGGAAAACAGCTGAATATCACTTTCCAGACTGAGAAAAGGTAATATGATAACGGTAATAATGAGATAGGTAGGTAGACTGATCATACACTTTTCACTTAATGCAGACCATAAAAACACCACTAGACCACCTGGTGCTCCTAAACTTGGTATGAAGACGACCACTCCATCCAGTGATCTTTAAATGAGAAGTGCACGGACACATGCACCTGTCACATACCCTCCATATCACTATTTTGAGTGGAAATTCATTAAGCTTGCCTTAAGTCATCCCAGGGCACCAAGGCAGCGCATTGAAACCCAATACCAATTATGCATGTTCATTTCAGGGGAAATGGCTACTCCACAGCCCGGATCAATGGGGATAGCTCAAGTCAAAGGAATACAATCCATTTGAAAATATAACACGGCACCAAGCAAAGCTTCTATCAGCTGATTAGATTCTCGCTCAAAGCTCTGAGCTTAATTTTTTCAAGGAGCTTTACTTGGAAACTGGCAATGATCTTTGGAGGGGAGAAACAATTTCAGCCCAGGGATGTTACTCACACGTCCTTTACCGTTTATAGCCAGAACTCAGCTAATAACAATCTGTGCACATTCTTATAGCGGCTCTACCGATGTTACAGTAACTAAATTACTTTACACATGAATATTGAGGCTGTCAGAATGATGCACCATCAGAACCGAACCTCTGTGGTCAATACAGACAGATCCCAGGTTATGAACGAGAACCATTCCCTAAGTCAAATTTTTAGGTATGTCGGAAAAATAATAAAACAGTGCATAACAGTGATAATAAGAGTGACTACATACGGCGCTGTATTGTACGTCGAGTCGATGAACCGCTGAAGTTGTGCAATGTTTTCATGAGCGCCACAAAGTAGTGTGTACATTCATTATTACAAACCATTGTATGTAACCCGAATATTTTTATATAATATGCTTTATGGCATTTTGTTCGTAAGTAAGAGTTGTGCGTAAATTGCACGTTCTTAACCCGGGGACTGCATGTAATGGGCACCGTGAATATCCCTGGTAGGGCTTACGATCCTGTCATCTCTGAGCACCTTTCAGGTTAGCCGTATGCATTTAGCCAGCCTGAAATGCGGAAAGACGCGCTTTATAGATTGCCGTTTCTTGTTTCTTTCTCTTTTTTTGACTAAAGCCCCCAGGGCCCATTTGAATCCCTGTTCATTTCCTTTCCTGGCAGTTATGTGAGTGTGCGGCATGACTATTTTCCTCTTAATATGTCAGTAATTTAGCAATGTGTAAACTAATTATGCGCAGATATTACAGTAATAGGTTCAGGGAGCAGTAAAAAAAAAAATCAATGTGTTTGCAGAGAGGGCATTAAATTGGATTGAGTTATTATAATCACGTGTCAAGTGCTGATTATGTTATGAAAGTGAAAAGCAGATGTCAGCCACAGGTCAGTACATCAACCTCCATGCTCCATAAAACCCATGTACGCGGGGGGGGGG
>JAODLD010000021.1:907243-940281 GCA_026781065.1 Mormyrops boulengeri
TCCATACCACCCACGCACGACTTGCCCCCACTTCTCTTGTCTGCTGAAGGGAGCATTAATATGATCTCTCAGCAAATCACCCCCCCACTTGGTAACATGGCTAACAGTGCCGACGCTGCTAGGCGGTAAGGTAGGTAGGTAGGTAGGTAGGTAGGTAAACTTTTATTTATCCCTCAGGATGGTTCCTCTGGGAAATTCAGTTCCCAGTAGCAGCGTAGCACCATACAACATACAGACGGCATACAGTAAGGGTATGGGTAAGGGGACCCAGGATAATGGGGAGGGACAAAGGGGACTGCCATCTGCCTTTAAGGGAACCTATGACGATGGGGAGGGATGCAGGGGCTGGGCCGCCCTTTTAAGGGGTCCCAGAATGACAGGGAAGGACGCTGAGGCTGGGCCGCCCCTTTGAGGGGACCCAGGAGGATGGAGAGGGACACAGAGGTGCCCTGTGAGGACAGGACTTAGGATCCAGGGACCCTGGGTATTCTAAAGCAGGGGTTCCCAAAGTGGGGGTCGCGACATGATTTCCAGAATATGCTTATAAAATTTTTAAAAATCGAAAAATAGAATTCGGTTTTAACCGATTATTATTACTTGTTTATAGTTGTGTACTGATTATTATTACTGATTATTATTAGTTGTGTTAGATCTAAAGGTAAAGTTTGGGAACCTGTGCTCTACGTCACAGTAAAAACCTTAACGTGAAAATAATTATCGCATTTCAGCGAATGGTGGCGCATTGTGGTGCACATGCCGGCAACTGTGTGAGGAAATGAATTAGCTCTTAAATTAGGGAATATATGAGTCTGTCTGCATTTCAGCTCTGTGGCCTGTCTGCGTCTGGGTCTCTGTCACAAACAAGACCCTCGATCGGCGCACCACAGAAGTTATCGTTATTTCCTCTGGCATCATTAACTTCATTCGAGACCACAGCCTTCTTAGACACCTCAGAGGGAGCCAGTGTAGTAAAAACGGATCCACGGCAGCTATTTGGAACTAAACCGCTTGGAGACACATACATCGGTTACGAAAACCAATAGAATGCAGAATTTATGATCCAAATCCCCGGTACTTAAAAGTCATAAAATCGCACACTACTCCTATGCATCTACAGCCAAATTGAACAATACTCGGCCCTATTAGGATTTTCTCCTTCGATATCAGCCTGCACTACTCATGTGGAAGTTCTAGCCTTTGGACCAGCGACGGTGTTATTGTGAGATGAATCTGACACACGTAGAGCAAGGAGTACCAGTATAAACACAGCAGAGTTTGAGGAGCCCCAGAGTACAAGCTGTGGACGACTCGCAGAGGGTGTCTGAGTCTGTGGCCAACTCACACACGCTGCTCCCGTACGGCCACACTACAGTCCAGCTAATTTCGGGACCATTAGCGTCAACTAAAATTAGCTGCGGCTATGACATTAACCTGCAAGGCGCTTGACGTGCTGCATGCTAATTTTCAATGTTTATTACGTGAAGTGTTACATGACGTATGTATTAAAACCTCATTGAGCTACATGACATATATATTTATATATCAGAACGTCATTGTAAAAAGTATTTATTGGGCTTTACTGCTGAACCACTGGTCTCTGTGAGAAGCGAGGTGGAATCAGAAAGCTATCACAGCATTACACACATGTGTAATGAAACTCATATTAAGGGAAACTTGTCTGGGAGCAATTATAGCTATCAAGCTCGCTGTGTGTTATGATTTATTGCCTTTTGTTTAGAATGTTTAAAAAGAGGCAGGTTCCAAAACACCATTCCGTAGCAAACATAAATAACTGAGCCGTTAGCCGGAGGTCAATTTTGAATGTTCAGTCCAAATTGTTCAAACAACAATAACAAGTTTTTTCCATCCACTAGCCGTGGAATAATAGCATGTTGAAATGTTCAGCCATAGATCTTAATTTGACAAACTTGTCTACAACTAATGGTAGTAAGTGAAAATATTTTGAACACATATATAAATAATAACATTAATAATAGTATTCACATGTATCAGTATAATCTGGTAATAAATAACCATTGACGTGAGAAATAAATTAATTCTACTTGCACTAATTTTAATTTTATTTTAACCTTTTAAATTATAAAATGTATTTTTCATCATTTGTCTTCTAACCAGTTATCCTGGTTGGGATCTTGCAGGTGGGGCTGGAATCTATCCTAGGCATAAGGGCCACGAGGCTGGGGTTCACCTTGGATGGGATGCCAGTGGGGTTCACCTTGGATGGGATGCCAGTCCAATGGCAAACTTTAAGATTTTTTTTATATAGCCAGGGAGGGGAAATGAAAATGAAATCAGACATTTATAGGAAATGTGCAACATTTAAAAAGCCTTTTAAGCAAAAGGTGGTGGAATTCCTCAAGCTTCTATGGCAAAAGAATATCTGCAAAGTGTCAGTCTCAATTTTTTAAATGAGCTATACAAGTAAGAATTGCTCCATTGATTTTTTTTCACTTCTCTTTTCCATCTGAAGCCAAATATGTGTGTACACCATCTGTCGATCCCATCAATAGTCTTAAGACGTGTCTAGCCGGCACACGAGTCAGCGCGAGTCGATTGCAGCCAGTATGGCACTGGGGCGCCATTAGGATGAGACGCTGAACTTTATACCATCAGGGAGGAGGAAGTCTATCTTCTTCTCATTAGCTTTTGCCATAGAATTTTGCCACAAGTGCTACTCTTTGTTCTTGACTTGTGGCACGAGATGTCACACATACTCCTATGACTTCAATAATCATAAATGCAATTTCCTCCTCCTATACAACATTGACTCATAAAATAGCATATGTAGTCCCAGTTAAGTAAGCTGTTTTCCTTGGGGTGTTTGCCAGTTCATGAGCAGAATATCATTGTTTGATATGAAAAAAACCACTAGGGTCATCTTTGCCATCTACATGGTTTTACCCTTATCTAGAAGTGGGATTTTACTGATTTTGGAATTGAGTAACACCCTCACACTTCCACAATAGACTGAATTCTGTCTACGGGATAACAAACAGCCTTCTCTCTGGATGTCCTTTGGAAAAGTTTCCCAAACCGATCCTCGGGGACCTACAGTTAGTCCACGTTTTTGCTCCCCCCAAGCTCCCTACCAGACAGTCCAAATTTTTGCTCCTTCCCAGGGACAAAGCAAAAGTGTGGACCGTCTGTAGGTCCCCGAGGACTGGATTGGGAAACACTGCTCTAAAGTACTGAACATGTGGGGCTTTGCAGCCACTGCGTTATATTCCAAAACCTTTCCTGTGGCGTGGTTGAAGGGAGACCAGGCCAATCTACACTTCCTGGGGGCGAACTGAAATGAACCAACCATCCATCCATCCATCTTCAACTGCTTTTCCGGGTCGGGTCGCGGGGGCAGCAGTCGAAGCAGGGAAACCCAGACTTCCCTCTCCCCAGCCAGTCGAGAGACATAGTCCCTCCAGCGTGTCCTGGGTCTTCCCCGAGGCCTCCTCCCAGTGGGACATACCCAGAACACCTCACCAAGGAGGTGTCCAGGAGGCATCCTGACCAGATGCCCGAGCCACCTCATCTGGCTCCTCTCGATGCAGAGGAGCAGTGGCTCTACTCTGAGTCTCTCCCGAATGACTGAGCTCCTCACCCTATCTCTAAGGGAGAGCCCAGCCACCCTGTGGAGGAAACTCATTTCGGCCACTTGTACTCGCGATCTCGTTCTTTCGGACACTACCCACAGCTCATGACCATAGGTGAGGGTAGGAACGTAGATTGACTGGTAAATCGAGAGCTTTGCTTTTGACTCAGCTCCTTCTTCACCATGACAGATCGATGCAGCGCCCGCATCACTGCTGACACCGCACCAATCCGCCTGTCGATCTCCCGCTCCACCCTTCCCTCACTAGTGAACAAGACCCCAAGATACTTAAACTCCTCCACTTGGGGAAGGACTCCCTCCCCGACCCAGAGAGAGCATTCTACCCTTTTCCGGCTGAGGACCATGGTCTCGGATTTGGAGGTGCTGATTTTTATCCCAGCCGCTTCACACTCAGCTACGAACTAATGAACCCTTACACCTAAAATAAATAATAATGGACACGTCTATTATGATTTCTTTGAATTTACCCTTGTCCGACATGGCACAGCCCCAGTGACCTGACCGAATTTTCCAACATCTTCTGGCACACAGCCACAGTGCAACGGGGTATAGATTCCGCTTACCGCCCGTGGTAGGGGCCCAAGTGGACAGCCGGGGGACACCGTGGAACCGGGGAAAGTCTCCTCTGTGCAGACGGTGACGGCACGTGGGGCTAGGTTTACCTGGAGCTACAGCAGCTGTCGGAGGGGGGGGTCCTCGCTATCGATTGGACTGGAAAGCTATGGAGTTGGCATTAAAACAGGAAGAATGGAAGCGATATTGATTGATGGGACCAGGCCAGTTAACGCTATATATGGCGGATGACTTTGCTTCTCCCCAGAAGAGTAAACCCCATAATATGTGGTAAGTGATGGCGAGGGGGGTGCAGTGTCTCCCCGCTGACCCCGACCCTGTTAAAGTCAGATGGATTGCCTCTAACACAGTTATGATAGATATGATCAAATTACATAACCCGCTATGCCGGCACTGTGGGCCTTCTCAAGTAGGCCCATTGATTTTTCATTAGGATGCTGCTCAACACATCATAGAACAGAGGCTGAAAAGTACTGCAGGCAGAAGTGTGGTTTATGTTATGTTTCAATACTCCTTCATCAAAGAAAAACAGGTGACCAGCTAACAGGATCATGCCCTCACCTCATCAGTCAATGCTACCATGCATGTACCAGGAGACACACAGCTCACAGATACATGTACAGGGCCTGTGCGTGGCTCACTGGCTGTGCCTGTAATTTCACAGTTGGGGCCTTGAAAGGATGTGCCTGTAATTTCACAGTTGGGCCCCCGAGCGGGGCCCTTAACCCCCAGTCTCACCCTGCCTTCTCAATTGTATGTCACTTTGGATAAAACCATATGGTAAATAAATTAAATGTTACCTAAAATATACATGCATAAATGTTTGGGTGTCCTGCTTGATTATGGAAGAGTTTTGCGAAACTCTTAAGTTAAAAAACAATTATAATTTCAGTGTTACAACATTTTTAAGAGTAACACTTCTGCTACACAGAAAACAGTATATTTTGTATACTGTATACCGCTTCAAATATTTGCACCAAACAACTTTCAAAACTGAGCGAGCTTGTAAAAGAAATCATTACTCAAATGATTACTCGAAGACATGAGAACACCAGTGCGTTTTTCTCTTGAATCTGTTCCGTATGTAATGTTTTTTCATAAATGTCTAGTTCACTTAATAAGTATGTTTCTTCAGGATAGAACATGCACACACGGAAGGCTCATGGTAAGAGCTGACAGCTGAGTTTTTCCTAAGTTCAGCTCCTCCAGTACGTTCCATCACCCCTCCTGATGCCTCCTGAGATCCATCTCCCAGCTTTCACTCCCATCCCTGCTCGCCATCTCGGTGACACACGCTGCAGCTGTGTAACTCTGATCACTGGACCACCATGATGGGCCCTGGCCATCAGCATGCAATTTCCCCTTCCTTTTATCCCAGTGAAAAGAAGACCTTGCCTTTGACCTCTCTATCCAAACATCCTTTGTTTGGACATGGAGGCAATCGGCCAGAGAAAAATAGTTATCAACTGCCTGGAGCTCACCGATCACTTCCCAACGACAGGAACGAAAATGAGCTCATTGTCCTGTCTTCCTTGGTAAGGTGTGGTAGTGGAGGTCAACAGGAAGGTCTACAGGAATGCCACAGAAAGGGCCACAGGAAGGCCTACAGGAAGGGTTACAGGAAGACCCACTGGAAGGCCTGCAGAAAGGCCTACAAGAAGGCCTAAAGGAAGGCCCACCTCACCCTCCCTCATTACCAATCATTTAGTGAGTTTTTGTTTATTAAATCATGGCAGCATGAGCCCTGGGAAATTACATGGTACAATTAGCAGCAACCACAACGGCCTCACTGCTGCATGACTAAACAAAAAAATAAATATGGGCAGTGAAGTGACTGTACACAATTGTTTATGTCCAGAAGAGGCTAAGACACTGGATGCACTCACAACTCAGATGTGCTATATATACCTGCTATACACACACATACTCACGCACATATACACAAACATATATTTAGATTTGTAAGAAGGACCATGTTGATCAGTAACAATAACGTTACTCTAATTGTTTTGCATGTAGAATTGCAGAGGGTGTGACTGTGGAACAAATGATGTTTCACTATCAGAGAAAGGTCATTAAGGTAGCAGCTCACAAAAATGATGATGTATAAATGATTTTTTTTCTATATCGCTAGGTTTTATGCTTCAGGGACTACCTTAACTGTATTTGTTTGAACGATGCTGATGATAGTTTTATATATATATTTTTTAATCCTTTGTTTATCATTTCCATAAGTATGAAGTCCCCTTATCACATCTTGCTCTCCATGAGACACACAGACAGGTACAGTACAACCAAGCTTGGGGCTCATGGGGCCTCTGGAGGTGGGTGTTAAGGGTCTATGCATAGGTGACTCTTCTGCCAAGCCCCGGGCTCAAACCAGCGATCTTCCGATCACAGGTACAGAGACTTAGCCTGCTGAGATATTTTGCTTTGCAGATATGCATGTCCTGTAGAACTTTTTAACAGATGTTTTAACAGATCTGCACTGAAGCATTAACCTCTTAAAGAAAACAGCTTCCAACATTTTCAGTCAATTTCACCTGCAAATTTAAACAAGTCGGTAACGCTTTACTTGACGGGGCAGAAATGCTTAGTAATAACTCAGTTACTAGTGAAATACAAATCATGAACAAATACGGTCGCTACTTGAGATTATCATGATTAATTAATGATGAACAAACATGAGATAAGCATATCTATTCTTTACTTGTTCCTATAGTAGTTCCTTCAGTAATTCACAAAGGTTTACAGAATTAACAGATATAGTAACAAATATAGTAACTGCTTGAGATAAAACATACGGAACGATTCATTAATGAAGAATTAACATGAGGTCAGTATGTAACTAAGCCTTAATCTGTGGTTAATTAATACATAAGTAATAGCAAAATACTTTATTATTTATGTCCCATCAAGCAAAGTGTTACCAACAATTCTCACTACGAAACAAAAGCTACTTACTTAGGGTGAAACCATTGTGTGCAGCTCTTAGTGTGTCACACCTCAAGCAATTTCATAACCTAGCGCACACTATTGTATCACCTTGCTTTGTCGTTAAATGCAGCCTGGCTGCAGCAGAGGCAGCAAAGGTGCAGTGTTTCTGAATTATTCACTCACAGAGTGTCCCTGTTCAGCTTCCTCCTTTTTTAAACCAAACGAGCAATGAGGTGATGGCTTGCTGTTGTTCAATTTCATGAACCATTTCACCAAAAGGCACCAAAAAAGAATGTAGAGACAAACATATCCTCACAGATTTAAAAAATAATATCAGGCCCGTGAAGTTTACAACCAAAAAAATTAAAAGAGCTTTACTTGTAAAGATGCTATTGGGCGCTGCACTGTGCGGCACAACAGGGAGCTGCTGCACGCCAAACTTCACGCTAGGTGTCGATGCTGCCAGGCGCTACATAAATACTCGGCTGCAATGATTTTGGACATTAAAGGGTTTTGATTCAGATCATAATGGTTAACAAATCAACCGCTATGGATTATGTGCTCTGGGAATCAATAGCGGTTGGATAAAGGTCATGAAGCTTTTACTCAGACTTTAGCGTTTAATTTAGCCCTGCTATTCAGCTTTGAACTCAGAAAGGATCAGTAGTGAAGAACATATGACCTGACAGCTATTGCAAAAAAACTCGATGGCTATTGTGCCCTGTGAATACTGCAAAACCTTGCTCAGCAGCCACAATTATTGTTGAATAACCGCATAGTGTGTGGAGCATATACTGCGATAGCTATACCCTAACCACTGTTTTATCGAATGAATGAAACCTACAATTATTCTTATAGTGGTAAAAGGACTTGGCAAAATCATTTGTTAGAAAAAATATCAGTAGACATACGCATTTTCAAATATGATGCTTTGTTACAATCACCGGGTATCAAGAAACCCTTCATGGGCAGGCAGCCGAACGCCAGCAGAGAGGAACGGCATGGATTCATAAACTGCGGCCTATTGCAGAATCTGCCAGGCACATTCCAGTCGTCTGCAAGGCGTTTGCGGAAGACAGCCGGTGCCATCACTTCCAGCAGCACACGACCAACACACGCTCACACGCAGCTTAATGCGTTACGGTCCCAGTAGAAAAACCAGCAAGCTTACTCACCCGTACCTCTTCAACAGTTGTGCCCCCCAAACAAAAATACTGCAAAGCAGCAGCTTTCAGACATGTATCACAAATATGCCCTGCAGTCTTATAATACCAAGTGTCACACGACTAATCATTTGGAAATCTCCAACTTTCCTGTATCTCTTTTTCTTGTTTTACCGATGTTCCTGCTTTTGTAGCACCAATAAAAAAGTCAAGTTCAGGCATTTAACAGTTGAGGTAACCCATCAATCTGTAGGGTTTCAGATCTGCCACGCCATTAAAACTATTATTAAGGCCCTGGAACAACCCAGCGGTGGAGGGGGGAGAAAACAAATCTGACAGCAATTAAATAAAAAACTGCGTTTGTACTCTGGAAGGAGTAGCTGTCGTAACCCAGACGCAGACAGACTATGGGAAGACGTGGAAGTGCCATTAAGGGGAGAGGGGAAGCATAAACAGCTGCTTCCAGGGCTGGTTTACACAGAATGCCATGTTCCACATTCTGCTGGGCCTTTTGTAGTTCTGTGCGGCAATACCGCAGCCCGGCGCGGCAGCCAAGCCCACCTCACATGGCGTGCACATGAGGGAGCAGGCTGGGGGTGGCATTACTGCACATCCGGCGTGTTTCCTTACTTTACGCTACGTACCGGACCAGGAGATTTAGCCCATGAGACCAGAGATTCCTTGCTTGCATTCTCCGCTTTAATTGGGCACATTTCGTACATGTCTTACATGCTTATTGTCCATGAGCTAAGAACACAAGCACACAAATCCTGCTGTTATTAGGCCCCAAAGAGGAAGTTTGCCTTTAATTCTTTTCTTTTTTGTGTAATTTAAACACACCAACACACTGTACCTGGCTGCTAAGCAGTTCTGTATGATGTTTCTGTGCAGGCCCCTTCATTAGCTCTTGACTACCTGCAATCTGGAAATGATTACATGGGGGGGGGGGTCACTGGATACCCCACATGTAAATGCTGAGTCACTTCAGATGAAATTGGGTGTAAAGATCCCATTTCCTCTCATCGATAAACTAAAACACCTGTAAGGTGGAGCTGGACATGATGTGCCCATAGTTTCCAGACCCGTAATGCAAAACAATGGTTGTGGTCGGAAGATTTATCCTACGAGAGATAAACGACTCAAAAACCTTAAGCTGGATTTTCCTTCAGCTAAGCCTCTCACACTGGTAATAGATTCCTACGAGCTGGGAATTCAAAAAAATACTACAGCACGTAATAATATAATCGCATATGTCTGCTTTTTTGATACCAAACGTTAAGAGGTTGGCACACAGATTTAACTAGAAACCTTGGCTTTTATCACAGCTAGAGTCTACCTTATGTCCTGAGTTTCTAGGGGATGTGTTTGTGTAACGGGATTCTGGAGAGAAGATTATGGGATAAAGCTGACTCAGATGTATGATGCTGGATATTTAATAAAAAATAAAGACTAAAATATGTAAAAAGACGTTTAAACAATGCCGAGTGCAGGCTGGCAGAATTTCAGTTGAACAAAGTGAGCACTGCGACCGAACGTTGTGCTGACTTTAGATGTCATGAGGAGTAACGCTAGAGATTAAGAGAATAAGGCCACACTAAATGACAGCAAGTATTAGCACCATAAAATACCCTCTTAAACACTCTAAGCTGCAGGGTCACACATATGTCCTGCAGGTACATTTGGGCTTCATTTAATCTTCTCTCCATGCCACCACACTGAAACGGCACATTTAGACTAGCTTAAATGTTTATTCTGGTGCACTATCCCTCCAGTCCGATCTGCAGATGAAACAATTACAGGTACTAGAAGGGCTTCCCTCCCACTTCTCTCACCAGAGCGTCGGGAAACGAGGGAAACTGGGACCCTGACTAACGGCCACCCCCGTCTCCCCTACCCCACTCTGTCTGATTCACAGGCCGAGATGCCCAACTGAGCCAAAACTCTGAAGCGCCAGATAAAATTATATTAATTCCACAATTTAATGAGATTAATGAACTTGAACAGGTTAACGAAGGGAACAACTTTTTTTTATTCACATCTGAAATAATAAATAATCTAAGCAAATCCATCAATCTGACCCTGACAATATAATTAGGAAGCCATTTGCCTTTTGGTTTTTTAGGAGAGGGAATTCCAAAGATACTTTAGTATGTGCCCTGTAATGGATATCAGTAATTATAACATATACCAATATATAATTTTAGTAGCAATAATTGTAGCAAATTAAAGAATACATTCAATATAATCAATAAATGTATAATACTAATGTCATAATAGTTACATTTATTTTTTATTATTTGGCAGATGGTTTATTCAAAGGCTTTAAAGGATTAAATGATTAATTTATATTAATTATTTATTAATAGGAAGGCATGGTGGGGTTCAGGTGTACCCCTGCATTTTGCCTTATTCTGGAAGATTGATGGATTGATATGATTTAGTAACAACAGAGAGGGCGATTGTCACTTCCAAAAAATGTAAAATCTTACACGGGCAAGTCACCAAATGACTATGCAGTTCTTCCGGACACAGACATTAATTTCACGCTTGTGTGCATCTTTAATACTCACACTTTAAAATGAGAACAGCTGTACAAATGAGAGCATTATGGGTGCAGACAGGTCCATCCATTTCACAGTGTATTAGCCTTTGATCACTGCTTTAACCCCCAACACAGTACATTTAACTCTGGGGGGTCTATCACAGGGAATGGGCTTCCCCAAGGGAAGTGCTATAGGTTTGACTGAATCATGTTCTGACAGACCGCGGTACCAAAACCAGCTACAACACTTTGGATATGACAGTCGCAGGGAGACGCGAGAGCTGCTCTCACAGGCTAATCTGCCAGCAAATCCAATTATCACACGTCAAAATAATGGAGGACTTCAGAGGCTCTCCGGGCATTAATGCGACTTCATCAATGTTCCCGGCGTGGGGGGGGGGGACCCAGCCTGTCAGGCAGAAGTAAGCCCCATGGAGACAATGTAACTAGGAGAATGTAACAGACACTCATTTCCTCACAGTAATGTTCTACCAGGTACCATGTGGAACCATGTGACTGACCTCAGGAATCAAAAACAGAAAATGAAGAAAACAAACCAGTCTTTTTACGAGACTGGTATTGATCCAAAATTGCAATGAAGTATAAATGAGCTGATTGACAACAGGCTTTTTTTGCCATCTAATTTGTTAAATAAGTAAGTGCGATATTGTGAATTCAATTCTCATTTATTAAACTATTCTAAGTGCGTTACGACTCTGTCTTTGTTTCGCGGCCAGGGTCGTTCCACGAGCAATTATAGTGAAATACTTTGTTCGGAGGTCTGGCTGTCAGCCTTCTGGCTACAAGTCCGTGTCATACGGCCTGTTCAGTGCAGATATTGGGTATCTACTGAAGGTAATCAAAGGTAAACTGGCCCTCCAGTAAATCACACAAATCTACCACTGAACTACCAGCAGCAACTCCTATAAACATATATACTGTATGACCCGACCTGCCATTGAATAGGGTCGCAAAGGTCAGCATTTCACACACACTATATGGATTAAAGTATTGGGACACCTGGCCATTACACCTACAGGAACTTTCAAGAGATCACATTTTAAATCCATAGACACCAATATGGAGTTGGTCCCCCCTTTGCGCTATAATAGCTGGCACTCTTCTGGGAAGGCTTTCCACAAAATTCTGGACTGTGTCGGTGAGAATTTTTCCCCATTAATCCAGATGAGCCTTCGTGAGGTCAGGCACTGATGTTGGGCATGAAGACCTGGCTCACAATCTCCATTCTAGTTAATCCCAAAGATGTTCGATGATGTTGAGGTCAAGGCTCTGTGTGGGCCAGTCAAGTTCTTCCACACCAAACTCACTGAACTATGTCTTTATGGACCTTGCTTTCTGCATTGGGCCCAGTCATGCTAGAACAGAAAAGGGCCTTCCCTAAACTGCTCCCACAAAGCTGGAAACATAGAATTGTCCAAAATGTCTTGTTCTGTTGAAGCATTAAGAGTTCCCTCCACTGGAACTAAGGGGCCCAGCCCAACCTCTGAAAAACAACACCATACCATTATCCCTCCTCCACCAAACTTTACAGTTGGTATAGTGTGGTCAGTCAAATAACGTTCTTCTTGCATTCACCAAACCCAGACTCATCCATCAGACTGCCAGACAGAGAAGCATGATTGTGTCACTTCACATTTCCACTGCTCCAGAGTCCAGTGGCAGCGTGCTTTACACCACTCTGACGCTTGGCATTGAGCTTGGTGATGTGAGGCTTCTGTGCAGCTGCTCGACCATGGAAGCCCTTTCCATGAAGGTCCTGGAGCACAGTCTTTGTGGTGGGGCTAATGCCAGAGGCAGTCTGGAACTCTGCAGTTACCGAGTCAACAAAACACTGGGGACTTTTATGCACTATGCACCTCAGCACTCGGCGAACCTGCTCTGTTACTTGGCATGGTTTGCCACTTCATGGCTGAGTTTCTGTTGTTCCTAACCACTTCCACTTGCATTAATACCACTTACAGTTGAGTATCTAGCAGGGATTTCATGAAATAACTTATTGCAAAGGTGGCATCCTATGATAGTAACATGCTTGAAATTACTGAGCTCTTCAGAACGATCCATTCTTTCACAAACTTTTGTACACCTGACTGCATGGCTAGGTGCTTGATTTTATACACCTGTGGCAATGGGTCTAAATGAAATACCTGAATTCAATAATTAGGAGGTGTGTCCCAACACTTTTGTCCATATAGTGTAGTTCAAAATTTAAATGTTAGTATAATCACATAATATAATCAAGTATAAAACCCGTCATAATAACATAACGAATTCATGGACAGAACTTTACTATGAAGTGAAGAAAAACAACACATGAAATGATTTATCACTTTTTCTGATATTTAATGGAAAAGAGAATAATTCTAGAAAATTAACTGAACCTACCCTTTAAGCTATTTGAGTTTTTTGAGTACATTAAAAAAAAAAAAAAAAAAAAAACGTTATTCTAGCATTGCTCAAAATATATTAGACACATTTC
The DNA here is from genome assembly GCA_026781065.1 of Mormyrops boulengeri. NCBI lineage: Eukaryota > Metazoa > Chordata > Actinopteri > Osteoglossiformes > Mormyridae > Mormyrops > Mormyrops boulengeri. The sequence goes on from JAODLD010000021.1 coordinate 920,584, forward strand.
TTGTGGACTGATGAATGAAACATCACATTCAAGTGCTAGACTGATCAATTTAAAATGCTTATGACAATTACCAGAGTCAGATAAACCCTGGAAGCCCAGAAACTGTCAGCTCTGGTTGGGATCCAGCATGGACTAATAGGATCATTCTTCTCACTAAAGGTGTTCTTTTAACCAGCCCAATCAATAATTATGAATTATGCATACAATTGAACTGAGATGTAATATCACTCATGTGTCTCATTAACTTCCTGAATTTAGTAAAAGGAAACTCCCTAAAATTTGCATTTATACTGGAGTGGAATTACCCACCTTTTTCATTTAAAACACACATTGGTGATGCAGTAGCATCAGAGTGCCATGCGGTTCTGACAGCAGCCATGTTGGTGCAGAGATATCCACTAGCTAAAGGCATCTTTACCGTCAGAATTGGTAGCCCTTTTTCACTGGAGCCTCGTCAAACGCTGACTTCTCTCTTTTATCTTTGCCATATTACAGTAATAAGTATATTTGTATATTTCAAATCAGTTATATTCCAGACCTCAAAAATGTCGAAGAGGATGATCAATGGCCAATTCTGTGCTTTAAAAACGGCAGAATCAGAATCGGACTCATTTATGTATCGGCAGGTACTTCCACAAACAAATTTATTTTGAGCTTGTTGTGAAAAATAATCAAGGATGATCAAGACATTTAATATAATACATTATGCACATAAAAATAAAATAAAGTCACATGCCTTGTGCAGATAATGTGCACAGTGAAGTGTAACGACAGGTCGGTTGGTTAGCTGGTGTCGGGTGGTTTGGAAGGCTAGGTTAGAAAAACACTTTTGCAGAATGGCAGGGCATGGACTGTGTATTTACATGTTTACTTACCCCCTCCCTGAAGTATATCACCCAGGAAGCATCAATACTCAACAATAGCGTGGGAGAGGCAGGACTGTCAACATAAAACAGGGTGAAAGATGCTTGGGAAAATCAGCAAACACATTATGAGACGCAAGCGTGACTGGGTAACCATCTGTGTGCAGCGAGTCTAACCGGGGGGGACGTTTCGCAGCACCAGGAGCGTCGGCCTGTCATTTAGCCCATCTGTCAGGTCATGGGGGGGAGACACGTGCTTGTGAGCGCACCCTAATAACAGCACGGGGGGTGGGGGGGCTGTTTTCCCTGCCTGAAGTGGCGGGCAGTCGTTGGTATTCTGAGTCATGTCCCCTCTGGCCAGCAGCCTGCACCGCTGCTTATTCCCGGCACACTCCGGCAAACCCGAAAGGTCAGTGTGCAAAATGCACAAAGAAAATGACTGGGTGGCGAAACTTAATAGCCAAACCTATTATCAATAAGCAAGATCGAAGCCTGGGGATCTGACATCTTCTGCCACGGCACTTTACGGATATTTATTCGTACTCACAGGCCTCCGGGACAATCACCGCCCCCTGATTTCTGATGGCAGTGTCCTTGGCTTGGCCGCACATCAATTTCCAAGCAATCAGACACTGTGTAACTTTACAAACTCATACAGTGGATGGAAATTAATCGGTACAGCCACGTTATCATTATGCTCTGCGCGATGCTTTCATACGACTCCGGAAATGTCATCGAGTCCTTGCTGAGGGTCTGGTGTAACGTGAAAAGCTCACACAAAACTTCTTGCACATTTAGCCCCTTGTGTTGAAGGGCCACAGTTTCTCCGTCTTTGCAAACACTGGTGTTGGACAGAAAGGTACAGATTGTGCAAGACATCTCAATAACCACCACAGAGAACTATAGTTCAGGAAAGAAAAAGGAAGACTTCACTATATGTTTTATAATTAGACAGCTGATAAACATCCAAATTCTTCCTTAATTTATTAAGTTCAGGATTATATAAAATAATTGGGTTATAGAAATTGGGGTGGCACAGTGATGCAGTACCTAGCATGGCTGTCTTACACCTCTGGGAGCTGGGTCCGAGTCTTTGCCAGGATTCCATGTGTGTGGAGTTTGCATGTTCACCCCATGTCACCGCGGGGTTTCCTCCAGGTACTGTGGTCCACCCCCCCTCACAGTTTGCTGAGGTTAATTGGAGTTACCAAACTGCCCGCATGTGTGAGTGAATGGTGTGCGAGTGCGAGTGAATGGTGTGTGAGTGTGAGTGTGAGTGAATGGTGTGTGAGTGTGCCCTGCCATGGGATGACACCACATCCTGGGTTGTTCGCTGCCTTGTGCCCATAGGTTCCAGACCCCCTGTGACCCTGAACAGGACAAGCGGTTACAGAAAATGGGTAAATGGATCTGTGAATAGCTGTGTTTATTACATAAAACTGGTAAATTGTCTCACTGAGAGAGAGGGTGGCTGAGGAAGAGGAGGATGAGGATGAATCATGAACAAATAAATCAATTTTAATCTGTATCTATGAAAATAGATGTAATTACTGTGCCAACATCAAATATTGCACAGTAATTATGTAATAGTACATAAACCCCCAGGCAGAGCACGTCCTGTTACAATGTAGACGCGTTGCCTTCTTTGTACTGTACAAGGCAGCAGCGCCACCTCTGTTCATATATTCATGTCATCATAGGCGCTTGAGTATGAAATGGGTGCCTTGTGACTCATTACAATGGTGTGACTGACAGATTTTGGCAAAGCAGAAGGCCTAACACAGGCTCTCTCCTGTATGCAGTGCCGCTTTAATGAACGGGCTTACCCAGGCTGCAGCCCAGGGGTTTCAACTATCCTAGCTTAATAAGGTCGACAACTTTTATTGTTGCCACGGCACCCCCCGTTAACTTTATTAATTCTTATACCATTAACTTTATTAACTCTTATACCATTATGATGAATTTCGAAGGTATCTACAATGCATTATAGATGAGAGCTTCATTGGAGCTTATGAAGTATTATAATGAGCACCGTAATGCCTTATGACTGTCAATAGAGGAAGCTGTAATGCTCTTTTAATCCTCATACCGATCATTATAATGCATTATGAAGGTATTTATAATGCATTATAGATGCGAGCTTCAAGTAAAGTGCTATCAAATTTTCTTGATTAAACATTTGATTTGTAAGCCCCTGATATTCCACCTAGGCAGGTCTACTTTTCACAAAAAAATACCACAGTACATATGTAACCAGGAGCCGCAAACATGAACTGTGGGGACACATTGAACTGTGGACTGGGTGTAATTTCATCCCGAGTATTTCCTTACTTTGCGTTTGCCTTTGAAAGCTCCTAAGAGCAAGGCCTGCAGACTAAGCAGGTGCGGTTTACCCTTATTACCAAAGTCAAAAATTAAATTAAGAACAAGAAAGTAAATGATCTCAATGAAGTTGTGATTAATCAGGCCAGGTCTATTTACTAATGTACCAAAATGCATTAGCAGCCTAAGCTAATGGAGAAGAGACATCAATTCTAATGGCAAGAAACAAATACCAATATGCATCAGATGCCTATTGACTGGTGTAACAAAATAAATTACTGACACAAATTCAATTATAACCTCCATAAGAAATTAAACTGGGTTTTCCAAAATATCTTGAACTACAAAATGCCAGCAGTGGTTATAGGGTTGCATCTTATAAGCATCAAAACAGACAGATGTGATGTAGCCTAATGTTTGACTTGCCTGCTTAATAGAAAGAGGGCTTTCACTCAAGCACCTACTGGAACCTCTAAGATTTGGGCCTAATACTTTCTTATCACAAACAGATTTAGATGTTCTGCTGTCAAGTATACAGCCAGGAACTAAGTTCCAGTAACTGAGGAAACTTTATTCCTCAAATACTTCTCACACAAATCCTTCCACTTACAGTTGCCCATAAGTGTTAAATTATGGCTTGCAGTTCTTCCAGTATTTAGCTCTGGTTAGTGTGAGCTTGAAATAGATACTTGTTTATGGTCAGAAAGATAATGGGTTCCAGGAGAAACGTAGCTTATCATCCCGAAACATCTCAGCACACAAACGTAAACAACGTTCGGATTCCAACAGCTCTGAAGATAGATTACCTACTATGGCGATGTCATCCAGAAAACAAATATGACCACACAAAAAAATATTAGCATGTACGGTAATGAGGATCAGCGTCACAATGTGGTGCTACCAGTGATGCCAGCAGCTGCGATGGTCACGTGCCAATGGTGGGCATTTTATGTCCAGAAGCTACAAATCCAGTCCAAGATTTTGTTTCTACCAACCAGTTGAGCATGAAGAGTCACAGTCTCAGAGTACTCAACTGGTTGGTAGAAACAAAACCTCGGTCTGGATTTGTAGCTTCTGGACCTGAAATGCCCAACACTGGCTGGGGCCTTATGGTCTTGTGCGGTGATGCCGCTCTGGCGGTCCTGAGATTCTGCTGCCGGCGTGGTACATTCCCCAGGGAGGTGCTCTGCAATGTCCCTGATCAGTGGAGGGAAGCTGGAGCGCTAATCCTTGCTTTGTTCTGGTACACAGATAAACATGAAAGCCCTACTGCCTATCCTCTCCCCTGAGCTGGGGATGGGCAATGGGCAGGGAAGGGAGCCTTATTAAAAATGCTGCGCTCTAAACTGCTAGCTTTAATCACTGGGAAATATTTGAGAACCTGACATGGGCTTGTGCAGCCCAGCCCCCCTGCGCCTTGCCCCAGTGGCTTTGCTATCACGTCTAACACCCCCATGTAAGTGATTTTTGGGAGCGAAAAAAAGAGAGAGTGTTGGTTTTATTTGATGTTCCGATCAGGGATTGATCTTGAATGGACTACTATTCTGAAAGTAGGATTATCGGCTCAGGGGGCTTTCCTCAGATGTCGAAGATCTTTGAACAGTGTCTTGTAAAGTGTGCTGCACCGCAGCTGTCTGTGAACTGCTTATGAACTCATCAAAGGACTACCTGTCTCCAAATCGACGAGGCCGTTTCTTTTTTTCTCGTGAAGTTGTCAGCTTCCCACAAGCATATGTCACGGTGAGAACGGCCTCTTTCTTGATAATGGGGGGGACAAAGCTTTATTTTAAATTCAATGTCTTCTGGTAACCATGTCAAAGGCAGAACATCGCAAATTTAGTGATGAGAGATGTTCACATGGCCATTGCTAAAGACCATTCTAGAATCTAGGTTTACAATCGATAAAGCAAATGCCAAATGAAGACAGACAAATTAAATTCAACCTTCTTCATTTCATTATGTCTTAAACATAGAAATCCTACAAAATAGGGACCTCCTCTTATCTCATATTTTTGTATTTGCATACAGGACATAAGACATTGTAGCAGGCATACCTGCCAAGTTCCCACTTGGTATGTCTAGGAAGATGACCGGACCATCGCTAGGGACAAAATGGGCTCACAAAAGACACGGTTGGATGTGAAATTCATGTGTGTTTTCTGGACCAAGGGATGGAGAAGCCAAACCCAAAGAGGAGGAGGCTGATGAATGTCCAAGGAAGACAAGACAAACATCATTCTCCTTATGCATAATTTTTCAATCATATCCTGAAAAGTGCTTAGATCTTATTTACACACCTTCACGGAACAGTCATTGTTTTAATAGTAACACAAACACAGGAGTTCAGAGGTCAAGGTCTGGCAATCAGTGCGCTCTACCGTAATGGTCACCCCTACAAGGCTATCAGACTCCTTATCCCAACACAGCATGTTCCTCAGACAGACCCCTGGGGTAACTTGCCCACCTGCCACAGAGTCGCATCAGTAGCTGATATTAGTTCTTAATTTGGATGTATAGCAGTGGAAACAATCCATCAACATACAGTGATCAAAACCCGGTTCTGGGGTTTTCATAAAGACGCTTCGATGCTAACCATGTTTCTGGGGCAAGACTGATGGTGCAGCCAAAGGCGGGAGCTATTTTAGCTGCATTATCGCTCCGTGCTGAAATACAAAGGAACTGCACATTTAAAGCATACAGCTGTGACCATATGCCACTAAATTTTAATTATAGGATACATATATTTAGAGTTAAAGTTGGAACATTTAACTAAGAGAATTTACAATATCTAACATTTAGAAACGCTGCCGTGATTCATCATAAAACCACTCTGAAGATCCAAAAATGTCATTCAGTATAAAAACATTAAAGGTGGGAACCATGATGGTCAGCACTGTAGGTTCATGTATCCAGGATTGGGAGTGTGACTCCTGCGTCTGGATCGGATCATGTGTGTGGCATTTGCATCTTGTATTTTCGGGAGGTGTCTCTATCCACTTAAGTTCAATGAATTAGCATTTCTGGGTAGAGTGTGTCACTGCTTCCTGTGGTGGACTGGCATCCAGTCCAGGGTGTTCCCTTGCCGTGTGCCACAGGCTGTCGGGGATAGGCTCCAGGCCCCCAATGACCCTGTGCTGGGTACGTGGTTATACAACAAAGACTGTTCACATATTGTATGCTTCGACTGTGTAGCTGTGACATGCTGTCTGGGGCATTTCCAGCCTACAGAACCTCCCCCAGTTCAGGACGGCGGTATAGATTTGGCATATATTTAATACTTCACTGTACTCTTTCTCAAGTTGTAATAAGCAAAGTACTTTAGTTGGTTTACATGTAGCCTGCAGGTAATACTGACCATGGATGTCAGTAGATATCCTTTGAAGAAGCATTTACCACATGGGAACAATCAGATCAAATTCACTGGGTTTCTAATTGCTACCAAAATTGCAAGTAAATGAAGATGAAAAATCATGAATAAAATATAGAATGGGACATCTATTAAATAGCCTCAGTGCAAGAGGTAGAAAAGACGGGAACATCCCTCTCTGTAGAGAGCAGCGCTGAGCTGATTTCAAAGAATGCGGCTCATTGCAGACTTCAAAGGCTAATATTCCATCCCACTAAATAGTGCCTGCTCACAATTTTGCTCATAATTTGCTTGAGAAAGAATCTGGAAGCAATCTGAGATGGTGGAGCAGAGCGCTTCCTGTTCATAAAGTTATTGTAACTGTTGACCTTTCCTGTGTTTGAATGGCATTTCCAGCAAAAAAAGCTGGCATCAGAGGCTAAAGTGGAATGTTTTAATGCAGCTTATCAGTGCTCTCAGAGATCTTCTCTAGAGAAAACTACTTAAAGTATTACTGTCCAGTAACGTGTTTACCGTAGACCACACTGTAAAGCAGAACACTGGTAGTTTCCTGTTCTCATGACCCACGTGCATACAGTGCATATTATTAACAAATAAATAAATCAGTAAATATACATAACAAATATAGATAGATAGATATATCCTTTATTGTCATTGCATATTAATACACAAGGTTATTCAGTTTGAATCAAAATGGCAAAAATAATTATAAATAAGAATCCAGCCATGCGATGTAAAAACATATGTATCTATTTAAAAACAATCTTTATCATTATGAAGAACGATTATAGTTTTGCAGCTCTGCAGTGCATAAATAGCTGTAAAGTGACAGGACGATTTGATTATTATGCAGAAGGTTAACCAAACAAATTATATTTTTAATAACTGAACACATTTCATGGTTGTTAATGGCAAAAAAACATATATTCTTGCTGATAAGCGAGCAACCAACATTTCTATCCATCCATGCATCTGTCGACCCACCATCACTTAGCTAATTTAGGGTCAGAAGATTGCATATGTAAAAGTTTAACTAGTAGGATAGTTGGATATATCATCCAATTTTTGGGGAAAATGCATTTTGCACATTGCATAGAAAGGATATTGTTTAGCTGTTAGCAACGCTCGTGTTTGCGCACGACTGCTGTAGTCTATAACTCTACTCCCCTCTAGTGGTGATTCTAACCATTACTATCCAGTATACGACTAAACTTCCATTACTATAACCAAATGAATGTGTCAAACTTACTATATAAACCTGAACATTGTCGATATATATGCCCATGTATGTTGAAAAATCGTGACTTTATGTCTAGTAAAATCTTTTAAAATTTCCTATGAATAAATGCTATTTTAATATTTTTGAGTCACTTTGAGAAACTTAAAAACACTACAAAACGTAATAAATTAATAATAAATTGATAGCTGAGTCATAAAGTATACAATGCAGACAACTTCATTGAGAAAATCTGGTGTCGCTGGAAAATCTGGATGGAAACTTGGGCAACGTCCAGACCACCGTCGAGTTGCACGCTGCCGCCCTCACTGCACTCAGATTTCCCATAGCCCTGATACCAAGCAGGCATGCTGTGTGGGAATACCAGCAGTGGGCTTTAACTGTTTAGATGGTTCCCCAGACAAGCTCGAACCACTTCATAACACATTATTGCCTTTTGCTGGGTTTTCTTCTCTGGCTGCTCCTGGAGTTACCGGCTATTCCCACTATTGTCTGCATGCATGGATCAGTTTGAGTTGCCGAATTCACTGACAATTTACATTCTTGTACTGACAAAAGCGTATTGACATGACACGAGGGCATCCATTAAGGTTGTATAATACTGGAAGGCTCATTTTCACGTCGTCTTCTGAGGTGCAGACCCACTGGATGTGCCTTATAACTAAAATTAGCAAATTAACAAGGAACGATCAAACGTGGTTCTGTTTGAAAATGGACAATAGGTTAGACCGAAGATGCTGCAGCAATTCAGCATCCAGCTGTCATTTATTAGCTTCCCACTGTCACCTCCGCACTGCTGGGCTGTGCTTTATTCGAATTTGCGGGCACGCTTGCTTAATCCCGACACAATAAACTAAGACTATTACCCAGTGGCACCTGAGATGCATCGATGCGGCGCATCCCCGCACCCACCCCTACACCTTGGCCCAACAGCAGCGCGCCCATCCGTGAAGCCCAGTCCGCTTGAATGCGTCTCTCGGAGCTCCCCTACCAGGTATGGGGTCAATCCCACATTAATGCTCAGGAAACGGCCCATTAATATTTCACGGGTTTTTCGTCATGGCTGTTTGTGCCATGCATCAATGCCTGGTCTCCCCTTTGAAAGCCATACATTATAACTATGTTAAAAAATATTTGGTTGTCAGCCCGTGGCAGGCTCATTACTTATTAAGATAAGGGGGAGAGCAGAGCACAGGCCCAGCTTACAGTCTGCCCCGCATACGCTGGGGACTCGCTCCTGCCTCCCTTCTTCCGAGTCCCTGTGCTTTAGTTTGGGTTGAGGGGGGGTGGCCCGCCAAAGGAAGTACAGAATTACATTTTGTGACACAGCTCGCCAGCTTGTTTTGGAATTCCCGTCTGATCAGCTCCCCCAGAGCATCCTAACATGGGGAATCTGACACTGGCCATAAAAGTAGGATTTCACGTGGATAAGTAGTAAACATCCTCACGCAATGCTGAAATCACTTATTATAAATGGTCCCGTCGCCGCTCTATTTGGCGTCTTACTTTACGCATTTTTCTTTGATGCTAAACAGAAAGGAATATGCTGCAATGATCCATAGAGTTGCATCTGACAGGACCGCTGTTAGCTCCTATAGATCGGAACCACTATCATGGACATTTGTATATGGTTTCTTATATCTCAGGGATGGAGTGCTTTTGTTCTTTGGTTGCTTAAAAAGAACAGATGTAGATATTACAGTCCATTATTTAAATTCCACTTAGCTCGTACACGCTCCTACAATAATTATGTTACTATGCAAAGTCACCTGACATGTCCCTTTGGGGTCAATTTGACCCCATGGTAGGTGTGACAGTTAAAGGAAAATAATCCATAAATGCAGTATATGATATAATTATGAATTTAGCCCTTCATAAGGTGGATAGAGTATATAGGTGGATTGTTTAACAAATGAACTGGATGGTGATGATTTACAAAATACTCAGCAAGACTTAATTGTCAGATGTTTCTTGAATGTCGATATGAAGAGCCACTGTACTCAATATGAAAAATTAGTAATATACTTTCAAACAAATGATTCATAGCAAATATGCTCCATATTTATAAGGTTAAGGGATTAAAACGGTTAACATCAGCAAATATCTTAAAAAAAAAAATAAGTAGGAGAGCAGGAGAGAGGTTGCAGATGGGCAGTAGGACAGGCCAATAAACTGAGACGGTGCTTAATGCACAAGTCTGAAGGTCAACTTATGGTCAGAGAAAACAAGTACAGCATCCATTTCCTCAAATGTCAGCCACTGCGCCCAGGAAGGTCTAATAAAACGCTCCTGTCCAAGCGATAAGTCAATCTGACGAAATTCGCTGACCTTTGCAGGTAGTTAGATTTTATCTGGGTCAGAGTAATGGATATGGGGGGGCCACACTTGTATTCGAGTCTCTGCTGGTGTCAGTCGAGGCACGAAGGCTAAGGTGGGAATTAGTGTCATTTATATAATGCGTATTAATAATGGATCCCTGATGACTATGGAATGTGATGTTTCAGTAATTTGCTTCCTTTCCAGTACTGGACCTCCTGAGTTTGAGGTTAGGGATATCTGTATATTTTTTTTTTTAAAAATAAGACGTGGGAACATATTACTTACTGTTATTAGGTGCCCTCAAGTTGAAGTCGACTCCCAATGACCATATAGATGACATTTCTCCAGAATATCCTGCCTCCAGAATGCCTCAAAGGCACGTTCATTGATCCACCTTGTTGTGGATCATTCTCTTCCTCTTTTACAGTCAGCGTTCCCAGGCATTATAGTTTTGGATCTCTTCATAATATGTGCATAAGATAGCACATTTAACCCTGACCAGCACAAGTGGTTAGAAAATGGATGGATGGATGGATGGATGGATGGATGGATGGATAGTATGCTATATGACAATGTTTAATGCTGCCATTTTGAAACACCTGTTTCATGATTAAATTTTCAGGAGAACTGGTGAAAACCCATCAGAAGAACACAACATAAGTAGTTAAGATGAGCAGCAACAAGCAAAGCCTTATCAAGCCCTCAAGAATGTTTGCCCCGCCCCTGGGCGTGCCCACTGGCATTCTGCTTGCACTCAGAAATGGCCATTCTATACTGCCAGTTTGTTGCTATAGATCACAATATGCTTTTCCACAGTCGTCTATTACGAGGCGTCAACAAATGGCTTGGAAAAAACATGCTTCTTGGGGCAAAAAGAAAATAAGACATATAGCAATTGTATTTTTAGTGTCTCATTTATAATACAGCATATGAATGGCTATCCATCTTCCATGACCACCTAGCTAAAACACTGTCATCAGGGGCCTGGAGCCCATCCCAAGCAGCACAGGGTACGAGGCAGGGGTACACCCTGGATGGGATGCCAGTCTATTACAGGGCACAAGGCTGGGGTACACCCTGGATGGCATGCCAGTCCATTACAGGGCACAAGGCTGGGGTACACCCTGGATGGCATGCCAGTCTATTACAGGGCACAAGGCAGGGGTACACCCTGGATGGCATGCCAGTCTATTACAGGGCACATACACACATACGTGGAATTTGTGGGTAGTGGTGTCTTAATGGTTAGGGACGCGCACTTCTAATTGAAAGATGCAGGTTTGAATCCCCAACCAGCAAGGCACCACCGAGGTACCCTGAGCAAGGCACCGCCCCCAAGCACTGCTCCCCGGGTGCTGAATTAGCTGCCCCCTGCTATGTCACATCGTCACATATGGATTAAATGCAGACACATTTCGCTGAGGTGTGTCAACAATGACAATTAATCAGTAAAATACACACAACCACTGGCAATGTTTTTGGACAGAAGCCGTTGAGCTCCAAATTCTGGAGGCGTGAGCTTCCAGTACTACCCATAGGGCCACTGTGCCACCCCCAGGCAAATACCTAAATAACAAGAAATACTTCACAGTGAGATGGTACAGCCCGGACGTTTACAAGAAGAAACAGCTGGCTTGTCAGTGCAGAGCCTCTGCGTGGCAAATAAACAGAGACTATCCAATCAATCACTGGCAGATCTGAATTTATAAGGAGACTTATTTAAAATAACATTTGCTTCTTTAATCAGCTACAGTGCTATATATACACAATTTGCATAGTTGTTCAGGAATCAGTCAACTCTCGTAGAGCCAAAAAAATAAGAGGGGGAAAAAATGCGAATTTGGGCCAGGTTCAATATATTAAGTCTGGGATTTCAGGACTAGACTACAGCTAATTTAAAGAAGTGTTTGGGGCAGTTTTGATCACAAGCTCTGATGTAATTTAATTACTACGTCATATGTTCCTAATGTCCCCAACATGTTCCCAGACCTGGGCTCAATTAGGAAGAGCAAACGAAATGCTTCTCCCCACTACACAGCACAACGTTCTGGAAACCGGAACGAGCGCTGCCTTTTCAACTCAGCAGTTGTTTACTAAATACCCACTCCATAATGGAGTAATTACCGCCACTGTCCGGGGGGTCTCAGCAATGAGTGCATCATGGCGCCACCTACTGTAAGATTTTAGACAGAGCAAGAATAGTCTCTCTGAGCTAGAGTTACTAAAACTACATAGCAGCCAAATTTTTATTTATCTGACTATGGTAGCTATAAGTCAGCTCTCAACTTACATCAATATCATTGAGAAAGTCTGTAAAAAACTGTGAAATATATTCACTATGGAGATGGAGCTAAGAGCTAATTCTTCAAGACAAAAAATTAGCTGTTTTATTGGTTTTGAATGAAGAAAGGCACAACATGAATGGGCTGAGTTAGAGCAGGGAGCTGGTAGTGTTCGTCAGCACGGTCTTCTGCTGAATGGTGCTCATTGCTTAACATCATCTAGACAGTACTGTGGACAAGAGCGGTTTCATGCTACTCAGCTGTCAAACACGCCAACCACTGCAGTGTATTATCTGAGGCTCCAATGCGTCATATTAATCATCACTTAGCGGTTGACAAGCTCAGAAATACAACATTTGTTATTAAGTGGTGATAAATGTTGAGGCACTTCAACAGTCATACATCAACCACAACGCTCTAGCGCAAGATATCACAGCCCAGTGGCGGGGGGCAACGTAACTCAATATTGCAGCACTCTCATGTCCACCTTAATTTGCCGTGGAATCTGCCTGACTACCGATCTTCATCTGCAGCTTATTTACTCATTTAGCTTCGCCGGGTCCTCTTAATTCCCCAGATATGGATTCCATAAGTGATTGTGCAGGACATACAACTCCCCAGTGCTCTAATGAGGCTATACATCACATGCCACAAGAGGGATAAAAATAAAATGTAAAGGAACTGAAAGGATAGAAAACTGTATTCCTGTCCAATGCAGGCCAATCCATAAATATATATATCCCGAACATGACTGAATAGTGTCATACTACTACTTATGGTGGCACAGCAGCCCAGTGTGTAGGATATTAAGTGCCCCACACCCTGTTTTGGAGTTTGCACATTTTGCACTGAAAAACATGCTGTAAGGCCTGCAAATTGCCCATAGGAACTGGCCTCCAAGCCGTGGCCCTGATAAATGGTTAGAAGATGGATACTTCAAGTGATTAAAACTAGTTGAATTTCTGGTAATACTTTCTATGAATGCCATGTCTATAAGAATCTTTGAACACATTCATATAGCATTCATATAGCATTATAAACATGGCTATAAATATTTATAAAAAGGCATAACACATTATAACCATGTTTATTATGCAATATGAATGCTTCATGAAGCTCTCACCTGAAATACATTATAGATTCCTTCATAATGCAGTACGAAGCATCATTAATGCTTACACCAACCATTATAATGCATTATGAAGGTATCTATAGTGCATTATAGATGACAGCTTTAAGTAAAATGTTACCAATATTACTATTTCAAGTGGACTATGGCAATTAAAGTTGAATTTCCTTCAGTGTACAATACAGCAAACCACAGCTTTTACCCAAGAAATTTTGAGTCTAAAGCAATATTTCCAATAATCACAGGCTTAGTGTTAGGCGTAGGGTTAGGCTTAGTGTTAGGCGTAGTGTTAGGCGTAGTGTTAGGCGTAGGGTTAGGCGTAGGGTTAGGCGTAGGGTTAGGCGTAGGGTTAGGCGTAGGGTTAGGCAGTTTTGGGAAGCCTATGGATCCCCTTCCAGCTGTGGTGTACGAGCACCTATAGACAGCAAGACCAGGATCATGTATGATCTAGCAGTAACTTTAATAAATACAAAAAAAATGTCAAAGTAGTAAATGACATTTCATAAATATGTGAAATGATAACTCTGCAATGGTGATAAAGTCACAGGTACCTCCAACACTACTATGGTTTGTTGTTTGCACTCATAATTGAAAGAAATGCTAAATTTTACTTAGAGGTTACTGAAAGTAATCTGCATGGACTCCCAGAAATCTATCTACAGTCTCCAGGTTAATAGGTATCATCCTGAGTGCAATAAAGTGGAGAGCTGTCACTTTAAGGGGGCCAGTAACGGCATACTGGGATAACGTCCCGCACTGGCATTCACACCGCCCATCTTTGCAATACTGCCATCTAGATGTTCAGCAAGATTAGAGGGCAGTCCTGAAGCGACGAGGAAGAAACGGGAAAATCCAGCAAAACAGGAGTTCCCATGGCTGCCCAGGACGCCACATCCATCTCTGTCTTCTTGCCAAATTTGATTTTAAATATTTACTATGCCATATATCATGGGTGGAAAGAAATGATCACCTAAGTGGTATTGTCTATGAAACGGGAAGTAAGAAGAATGATGCCTTTAAAGGGAGCATCAATGTTTTATTTGGTAAAATATATGACTATCCGAACGACGAATGCAGCTGTTTCTGTTTGAGGGTGTGTCTTTTCAGCCTGTTCTAATGTGCCATTTACGCTCATTTTGCACTCAGGATAGTACCTTGTTCCTTAATGCAAAATAAACGTCCACTCTGTTGTCTAACCAAACGATTTTCAGATTCCCAAAGGAAACTATGCCAATGAGATCCTTTCAATGTTACTAACATTACCTGCACTAAAAGGTACAATAGACCATACGATGAATGATACATCCCAAAGAGTGCTACAAAAAAATGAAATCAGGAAGCTGGCAATTAACTGCTAATTAAAATAACTTTTCACTCAGAATTTTCTAAAAGGATAAGGTACAGTTGCACCAGAAAAATAAGAGTTTTTAAAATGAGTTTTTAAACGTTAGCATTCCCCACACAACAAAGGCAATGGCGACCTGCTGAAATGTTTTGTAACACACTGCAATCCAGCCTTGTAACTCAATTCAGGGAGCTAAGAGCCTTTATTTGACAAAAATGATCTACAGCTTACCTGAGGAAATAATTTCCTTTATGCAGGCTGGTAAGGTAATTCTGGGACTGCCTTTCCACAAATGCTGGAAGGAACACGTTGGACCAGACTAACTCCATGTACCGCATTCTACAGTGAAGTCATTCCACTGACATTTCAGTGTGAATTCATGCATTTTTGCACTACTTTTTTTCTGCCCAAAAATCCGGTTTAACAATGATTTTGGAGAACGTGTATCCTCTGTGTTTAATTCACTTTCCCTGTAATTTTCATTTACTGTAGTGCATGCTGTATAAAAGGTCTGCATGAAGATAAAGTTTTAACAATTTTTCCATAATACTATTATATTATATCACTGTTATCAAAACAGAACAAAAACTGTATTGTGAAATCGTTAAAAAATAAAGTATATATTTTAAAGACATTAAGTTCTATGGCTGAAATGTGTTTTTAATGAGATCCCTTTATGTTTAAAAAGAAGCTTTTTTTAATGACTTAGAAGAAGACCTAGACTTCACTTTATTGATCCCTTTGGGGGGTCCAGCAGCAGATATACAGTTAGGAAAAACGTATGGAATGACATAAATAGGTACTAAAAAATAATATCAACAGTTTAGAGTGGATATATAAAATTACCTACAATATTGTGCAATGATATTTCTAATAAGACAAAAAAAACAGGACATAAACCTCAACAGAAGGTTTACAGAGAAGTGTATAATTTCCTTTAGCAGGAAACTGATAGATGTGTGAAAATGAGAAGATACGGATCGCCTCTGGGGGCAGAAGGTCAGTGTTGGTGGATTTGCCGGATTTCAGCAGCACGTTTGATTAGCCAGATCAGAAGAACATGCGGGATTCTAGGTGCAGGGAGCTGTTGCTGCAACTTTGGCAGGAGGTAACAAGACTTGGTAACACTGATGCCTCATCTGGCTGTGCCTGGTTAATGGTCCCCAATGAAGAAACAGAAATCAAAGAAGCTTTATCCCATTGCTCTCAGACAGCAGCGCATATAAAGAGGGACCCTGCATATACTCACATTACAAACGCACATTCCTGTTTAACAGTCTCTTATAAATAGCAAAAACAAGCCACCCATCCATCTTCCATTTACTCATCCTAGTCTGGATCGTCGGGGCCAAAAATTTACATATGTATAACTTATAAATATTGTATATGAATTAAAAATAGTTAAATAAAGAAAAACACCCCAGAGTTTTGAAGTATACCTTAAGAACTTGTGTGTAACACCGGCGACGCAATAGCAAATAAAATAAATTCATGGCAAAATTCTTTCACAATATCACCATTCAGTTGCACCTTTGAGTCTCAAGTGAAAGGCAGCTTAAGAATGAAACAGAAACCAGAAGATCTAAAAAGATTGTGGTTGTGACTAATCAAAAAAGCGAATAGGTTTATCCAGTGGAAGGCAGACCCTGTTTTTACACTGGAGTCTTTGCGACCAAGAAGAGAAGCAGATCATGCCAGTCATAAAGGGATTAAGGCGATGTATTAAGGGAAATTAAACCAGGGGACACTAAAACTTAAGCAGGGTTTGAAATCAGCATATTTATAATACTTAGTATTAGATTTAGAAATTAGCTTATATTGTTAACCCTTTTAAAGCGTTTTTTTATGCTGGGGAATCTCCTGGTATTAAAACCTTGGGCACATTCACCAAACAATGCATTTAATGAAGTGAAGTAGCTTTCTTTCCATCCATCCATCCATCCATCCATCCGTCCATCAACTGCTTATCTAACACATGCGATGAGACTGAAATTTATAAACAGGAAGAGCAGAATACTCAGCAAAGATGCTAGTGCACAGAGTTCACATTTAGGGAATATATCAGCTTTTTCCTGGAGCTACCACTTGATGGTGCTATTTATTAATTCTATTTCTTGATGTTGGGGAAAAATAAGGCTGGCCGTGGCACCATGGTAATACCCGAGATTCTGGGTAGAGAACTGGAAGCTACACTCCGAATGCTGAGCGAAACACTGGTACCTACATTCTGAATATCAAGCAGAAAACTGGCACCTATTGCCTCTTTGGGGCTACATGAGATACAGTTTGAAATGCAAAAAACGCAGCAGAATCTGAATCTTCCTTGTCACACAATCAAGGCCGGTGGAAATTTTTGTTGCCAGATTTTGCTACTGTTGAAGACACCATGACAATAGAAACTAACAATTAGGGCATAACACAGATAGAGAATTAATACGAGACACAAGTTACACAACAGAGAGGAGGTAATGCGAGGTATGTGATACATAGAGCAGTTTGTGTAAATTTTGTGCCATGTTGAAAACTGACACAGGTACAATACATACATTACATGCAATGTACAATTAAAATGTGCAAATAGATAGTTAGGAGTTTGTGCTTATTGGAATGTAAACTTTGAAATGGTATAAATGTAGTATGAAGCATGTTCATATAATATGCATGATAGCATTGACATGCAAACACAAACAATGGATAGGAAAGTTCGGAACCCTATAGAAGCTTTTATGCAGCTTCCACATTGAAGTACCCATCATTTGTCTGGCGTACCCATCATTTGGAATCTGTAACTATCCGTTCTATAGATGCTGAAAGGCAAGTAATACACAAACATAATATTTTACTGCAATTAAGTAAAAGTGTGATACTGGTGATCAGGGTTGGGGCCATTCCGGAATGCATTCATGGATTCCAATCCAAATCAGGAAATGGAATTGGAGTTGGAAATTAAATCTCCCAGAAATTCAAATTCAGTTCCAATTCAGTTCCCCATACTTTTCTATTCCAAACCCAAGTCCAGTTCCATCTCCTGATTTGGATTGGAATTCATGAATGCATTCCAGAATGGCCCCAACCCTGTTGGTGATCACTGATTGCACCCCCTTGGCAACTATGACATGATTTGAAAACCTGATTTTTTTTTTTAATTTCACCTTAATTTTTTTTCATATTTTTGGTAAACTATTGTTAAAATTTTGAAAAGTGCATTACATAGCTTGGTCAGCATCCTAGTTCTGCTACAATTCTGACAATGCCAGAGTTCATGCTCTGATTAACATGTTCTATCATTTCTGTCAAACCCTGCAGAGAGCCTTGAAATTCTCCTAGTTAAGTATTCATTGAACTAATAATAATAATAATAATAATAATAATAATAATAATAATGCTTCCTCTGCGCATATTTCAAGGGGGGGAAATTTTAAAACAAATTTAAAAATTTTATATAAAATTTTTATAGTAATTTTCCTCAAAAGTTATCAGTCTAACATGCAATTAAATATAGCTTAGTTATCAGTAACAATAGTTGAAAAGTACCAATTACATGCAACATTGAAATAGAAGAGAAACAAAACTACACTCAAATAAAAATTTTTTATACGTATTTCCATACTCTCAATAACATTCATCCTTGAGTACTATTTTTGCTTTAATGCTTTTAATTTCACATTTCAGTGCTCACCAAGATGCCATAAAATATTAGGCCTGATGGGGCATCGGAAGATGTTTGCTTAGGCAAAACTAGGGGGCACAATTCCCACACAAAAGCAAAGGCGCGCACGGAGCTCGCTGGACATCAAGCAAAATGTCTCCTACAAATCGGGCCCATTCTCCCAGTGGAGGATCATAATGTTAAATAACCTTTAACTGAAGGCATAGCACAGCTAAATTTAGCAGTAATCAAACTTCATGTAACGCTGTGTAATGCTGTGGAGAAAAAAAAGAAACAGAAAAGAGGAATGCTCTAGGCCTGTCCTACATTCCAAATGCAAGTACACATGCATTTGTGTGTATGTATAGCACATTATGTATTTATAATTTCCTCTGTGCATATTATTACCATTGCAGACGTGTTTAAAAACCCTTTCAGATATCAAAGCTTTGCCTACCCTTTGAACTCACAGATATACCTTTACAAATCCTTCCATAATGATTGTACAGTAATCTTGGGTGGGTAAAGTATTAATAAAATATTAAAAATGCATTTGGGAACTTGACAATATCTACATCACAGTCTTGCTACAGTCCAGATACTGCCAGAGTATATAGATATGATTGTAACACAAGCTTTACAGCTTCATTAAATTTGGTGATAAAATATTTGTCATACCTCATTACCCCTTGATGTCTATAATAAGCAGTATGACTGGATCCAATCATTGGATATTATGTTTCATTTGCTTGGCATTTCACAGACAGGAATGTATTCACAGCACAGTGAGGTCCACACCAGGGTGCAAGGGAAGCCTGCCTCGTCGCACTGAATTCACCATGGCTCTCATTTCAGTACCTGTGAGAGCACAAATCCACAATGAGTACCCAGTGCTCTGGGATTCTTAGCACTTCATGCCAGTGGACCATTTCAACATGGATTTATGTTTAAAAAAAATAATAATAAAAAAGCTGGTTTCAGTCTGTTCAAGGATAACATTAGCTGACAGTTACCCAGAATGCCAACTAAAAAAAAATCACATAAATAAACACATTGGAAATGATAGATAACAAGGATCTGTAAACCTAGAAATGATATCTGCTTTACACTTAAAAATGCACAGTATATTGTGCATGAAACATGTTATCAGCACATTATGACGTAAAAATATATAAAGACTTTATA
>JAODLD010000021.1:940351-957636 GCA_026781065.1 Mormyrops boulengeri
ATATTTTCAAAATTTTCGTTGTTGTTTGATTAGTGTGACTGTTGGATTTGGGACTGCTATATATTTACCTAGCTATGATTCTATCAGAATTGGTCCTTGCCCTGTTCCTTCTGTATGTCAGTTCCCCCTTTGGCCAGTAGGTGTCGGTGGTCATCCCGTTCTTAGCCCCTAGCATGTTCTCTTGTTCCCTGGGTCGCCGCGTGGCTTAATGGGCTAGCAGGTGGTTGTGTCATCTATGCTTCCTTCTTGTTGTGGGTTATTATTTAATGCTTATGAGTCTTTGTATATCCCGTGTTAGTTATGGTATATTCCACTGTAGATCCTTTGTTGCTATACCTTTGTAGTTTTTCCTGTTTGTAGCAATGTTCTGTAACCTTTGTTATCTAGTCTTCCCTGGTGTTTGATCCTTTCGTTTCCAATGATTGCTTACACCTGTTCCTCAGTGCTCCTGGTCCTTAGTGTTGTTAACTACCCACACCTGTCTCTTATTGATTCCTATCATGTGTCCATTTAAGTGCCTGCCCAGTGTTCCATTCTTCCATCACTCATTGCCTTTGAGTATGTCTGTGCTAGTTGCTATTTGCTTAGCTTCTGCTTCCTATTTGTGTTGATGCCTTGTTTCCTGCTTATTCCCCTTAGATATTGAGTTAGTGTTTGGTTTCTACCTGCTTTAATTTTGACCCCATGTGGTTCCTTTCATTTTCTGGTTTCCTGTCAGTTTGCAGTTTTGTTCAATAAAACCCCTTTTTGTCTGAGAGCCATAGTGTAGATCGTCATTCCACCATGCCCCACCACTGTAACAGTTTCAGTTCAAGTAAGTCCAAAAAACATGAACTCAAACAGGGCTGAAGCATAATTGAGATTAAAACAGAGTAATCAAATGTTACAATTGAAAATAACACCAAGAACATCTAGCTCACCCCACAAAACACAGGCGAGCTTAGATATTGGTGTGCTAGGTTTGATATCTATGCACAGGAGTTGTAATTATACCACAAACATAGGAATGAGATTAATGCAGGAAAACAAGCAAGAAAGGGGAAAGCAACAACAATCCAGATTTGTCGATCTGAACATTCACAGATGGTAGCAGCCCCACTGCATGACACTGGCCAGTGTTCATAAGACTATTATTAAAACTAGCGTGACAGTGGGTAGGGGATGCATCTGACTTAAGGTTATTCTGCAAAAGCAAAGCAAACCGATACAAGCGAAAAAAGACTAATCTTGTCAGAAGTAGACATGTTTCATTAATACCCGACTTTTTCCTCTACTTTTCAGTCACGTTCAGTGTATTTCTTTATTTGCCTGCTATAGTTGATGGCTATCGAACAAGAACAAGCCACATGCCAAATGTGCTTCTGATCTTCACCTCGGAAAGGGAGAGAACGGTCAGAGCGGAAAGCCGACCCCCCTAACGAAAACAGCCAGTGTTTGACAGCATCATTAAGTTAATTATGTGGTGTAATACAGCTGGGCTCTCATGTTAAATATGCCACACTGGACTGCTTGCTCTAAATGGCTTCTAACAGCCCATATCACAACATACTCTACATGTAGTCCTACAGGTCCCAATCCCTGCAGCTCCAAACATCAACATGCAGGTGTGAGGGCGTAACTGCTCTCTCCTTCAGTGTTCTCAACTAGGGTACAGTTCATTCTTCTATCCACAGTAAATACGATGCATATAATCATTATCCTAACAGCTCCTTCTACAGAGATGTGTCTAAAGCATTCTCCCCCTTACTGGCAGAAATTAGCATTCCAATTACATCCATATCCTTTGTAAGTTTCATCACTAGAATAAATGTGAGACAGTTTACATGCACCGTTAAGGAGGATGTGCATAAAACAAAGAAAAAAATCTGTTCACATCTATAATTTATAGACAGGGATTCTGCATTCTCATTACAGTCGAGTAAGAGGAAGTAAGATCTCCTTTCATTTCGTTTCATGGCCCTACAATGTGATTAGAAGGTCAGTTATATAATGTGCATGTCCAGCTCATGTTCAGACCAATGTACCCTCATTTGATATTCAGAAAGGTGGGTTGTCGTCTCATTTACCAATAACGGCGGCTCAACCCAACTGGTCGCGTAAAATTAAATGGATACATGAAAGGGAGGAAAAGTGCCTTTAAATGATTACGTCTTACTATGAGCCAGTGCCTAATAAAAGCAAACAACAAAACATCCATCATAAGATAACAAGGTCCTCATGAATAAAATAAATGTATCTTGTTATTGGGCCACAAAGGACAAAAGACATAGCAGCTGAATTTTTAGCAGCTTCTCACTTGCAATTACAGACTTATTACAGAAAATGATACATTTTAAGTATGGTGTACATGTGTCTTTTATGGGATATTACAATCAGTCAGTGTCAATCAATATTTATACTGGGAACAAATATAATTTTCTGATCCTCAATTTACTGCGGTGTTTGTTTATTTGTAAATGAGAATTTGTGTCTCGGAAACAGAGTAACTGAACTGAAAGTGGTTTGAGCGAAAATTGAATAGAAAATTGAAGTGTTGCAAGCTTTCGCTCAGTTCTGTGTGTCAGCTAGGACAGAAAATCATCTTAATACCATCTTAATACAAGGTTTGAACTGTCCTTCTAGCTCACCATTGTTACATTACCTGCTGCAATGCATTATGGTCTTGCAACTCAACTGACATATCAATAACACTGAAAATTATAAAGGGGCAATACACTAGCTGATTAAATGGATATCATATTTTACTACTGCTATCATTTTATAGTTGTAGATGATGCCAAGGAAGAATGTGGTAAATTGTATATGTATGTAATGGATACTTATATATAAAAAGAAAAACAATATGAGAATATTTCATTTCTGCGGACGTTACATTCTTTTGGCATACAACTGTGTGCCTTTTCTTAATACGTTGCGCCAGACTATTTCAGCATTCATGGTGAAACAGTGCATTATTATTTTGTTGTGATTGCAGCATATGTTTGCGCTATCAGTTTCAGCTCTCCTACTGACATCCAGCTAGCATTCATTTATTCAATAGACTAGATTCTAAAGGTAATAATCTGCCAACTGTACTCTGTCTGCGGCACAAGCAAAGGAAGACGAGGGTGTAACCTCCACAAATGACTTCGTAACAGTTTTGTAGGATGTCAGTATTACTTTTAGATTTACTTTCAAAATTACCCGCTGATGTCAAATCGATTGTATACTGATGCCTAATCATAAATGAAAACTACAGTTTGTGTATGCCTGCTGTTTTATTGCAATGGACTGTGGATTAATTGTTTACCAACACACCAGCACTAACCAATAATACAACAAAAATACAATATCATAAAAGAAAGTAAATTAGAATGTGGCCAAGGTCTACAGCAGTTTTTGTTGCATGTGCTGATCTTTAAGGTGTTATCTTCTTCTGAAGGACGTTGAGGTAGTAGGTCTGTCCAGCATTGGAAAGCAATTAATGTGATCCGGAATACCTGCTAAGACTTCTTGATACACACATTACATGCAAGCACTCAACCCAAGACTATGCACATATCAAGCCCATCCGGGTACTCAACCTAATGCAAGTACTCATCCCAATGGAATTTGCAGGTCTTCAGGAATGTTTAGTTTCTGAAAATTTTATCCTAGGATATTGACACTGAAACACAGTACTTAATAACAGGACCAAACCCATTTAATTTAGATGAAATATGCAGGGAATGATTTAAAAAAACTATTTCCATATTGGCATAAATAGGCAAGCAATTATATGGATGAAAAAAAGCTAGTAGTGTGAGATTTGATGCAGCATTGACAATACAAACGGTGCCTGGGGACTCCTTTGAAGTAACATTACCTACTATTAGTAAAACGTGATTTGCTCGGACATCTCTCTGAACAGCATGATACAATTTTTAGTAAGACTGAAATATTTTTCCTGACAAGCTCTCTACTTTTAATCGCCTGTGGTGCCATATGTCCTCATAAATATTCATTATGTAAGATGGTGGGGGATCTGGTGTAGTCAACAGAATCCATTTTTTTTTTGTTACAACTAAGATGAAACCAATGATTCGATAGCTGCCATAGTCCAATGAACAGCCATGAGGGGTAAGAGGTAACAGGGCGTGGCATGGAACTATTTCCGGTTCGGATAAAAACAAGACGGACTTGGAGGGGCCCAGTGGCATACCTTCACACTGCCACCCATGTTCATACAGCAGTGACTGCGAAGACGGATGAAAACAGGATTATTTACTGTAACATGCACACAGTCAGCAATGGGCGCCCTGGGGGATTTCCTAACATTGTACAGTCCAACACATCACAAAAACTATGCCATATAAATACAAATAAGTAAATAAATCTGGTTCCATGGAATGATACATTTAAGAATTTCAGGTATTTATCTTATGATCTGCTTTGCACATGCACTATTCCTGACACGGATAATATACAGGTTATTCATAACGAGCTGCAAAATTTGGTAAGCCATTAAAAAATCCTAAGCTTGGAGTTTAACGTAAATAATCAGCATTTATTGTTAGTTAATGAAGGTAATTAATAGAGTAATAGAAAGAAAAACATGTTTGGCCATTTGGTTAACACAATTTAACTTTGGTCAGTGGGCCAACAAATTGGAAAGGGTCTGGAAACAAGGTGAAAACTCTCCTAAATGTACTATGTTAACTGCAAGATCATGTTTGACATATGTATCTGATCGACTAAATATACTGCCATCTTATCAGTCAGACTATCCAGTCCATCTCTGACACTGCCAAACTCTGTGGTCTGCTGGAGGGTTTCTGTACCTGAATTCATGCAGCTAAATTTCAAGACTATCTAAGCAAAACTGAAACTTATAATGAGATTTGACAGAAGTGCAGAACTTTCAGAAAAGATTAACTCGGTGGCATGAGATAACTTTTATAAGAAGGAAATTATTTTTTCCAATGTGCATAAAATTCTGAATTTCCATACATCGGGAGAGAGAAAAAAAACACTGAATACAAAAAAGAATGTATTTTCTACAGATCCTTGCAACTATACGGAATATGTCTATAAAATTCTGAAAGAAAGTAGGCTGCAAAAATGCACTTAATTTGGCATGATATAGTGAGTCTATGCTTCACTGACTGTAATTGAATTGGTGACCTATTTCTCTAGAAGAAAATAGATTCCTGGGATTTTTTTGCTATAAATTTTAATAGAATTTGGTAAACAGTTACCGAATTTGTCTATTTACCATGACCTTCTAAATAATGTTCCATCTGCGTTCACACAATGCCATGCATTTGATGGATAAACCATTTGCATCAGACATTAAGCATTAACAGCATGTTTACCTAATGTTTAAAGACATGCATTTTCTTAATTACGTCATTAAAAAGACATCTCATTCTGAAAACTTCTCTATTGTGAATACTAATGTCAACAGCTGTCAAAATAATATTCAGTATATCAGGCTGTGTTGACAAAACTAATCATAAAACGAAATCAAGAAACTAATCTAGTTTATCTATATGCATGCATATGTATGTGTGTGTGCATGTGCACACAAATATATATATATATACATACACACACACATACACAACACACACACGCACACACATATACATATAAATAAAATGGAATTTCTGGTATCACATTGCTGACTTAGCACGAGGTTAGAAAGCCAACATTCACTGCATTTATCAACAGATAGAGATTAGGGGTGACAGTCCCTGTCAAAGGTATAAAGGAAAAGGAAACTGGCAGAATGCGGGTGAGTCTTGGGCCTTGGCATCCACTGAAATGAGAAGCACAGATTTAGAAAAAAGCAAACATGATCCTAGAAAACTACGTGCCATCACTCCTTTGCTCTGTTTTCTATAAAACATTCTGCTCATGCTGCTTAACAACGAGCAAGCAAGCACCAACAACAAAAACAACAATAATAAAACTGTGTGACTCTTCCACTTCGCTTTAATCAAGCTAATGTTAGCTATGTTTATAGGTGATTTTTGCAGGGGTGTGGGGTGTAATTGCCCCTCGTACTGGTCAGATGTAAATGCTATTTGAAAAATAATACATTCGATACATGTGGCTTATGTTAAATTTTTTTTTTTTTGCAAATGTATTTCCTATTCTTTTTTTACAAATTTTTTTGGATGAATGACTGGATAGTTTCCCTCACTTTGCACCCCCTGGAAGAAAAGCCTAGAAAAAGACTAAGCAACCCTGATCCTGGAGTGCCGGAATCCAGCAGGTTTTCTATCCTACTGGATGAGTTGCTATCTGCTTGCCATCAGGTATGGTTTAGAGAGAGCAGGTAGGATAGAAAACATGCTGGATATTGGCACTCCAGTGTCAGCATGCCTACCCCTGGCCAAGAGTCATAATATGGCTGGGTCTACATAAATTAGTTTAAAAAGAGACAATTAAATAAAAGTACACAGGCCCATCAATACATGAGATTTCTAAAGAATGTTACATAGTATGCTAATTTTCCGTATTCAATTTTAAATACATTCATCAGAATGAGGTAAGAGCACTGTATAAACACCAATCAAAAGTTGTGCAAGATTAGATTTAATATCACCCAGGCATTATTCATTAAATTAACACAACTCTATTTCTTTATGCATGCCTATTTCATTACATAAATATTGAGCTCTATACTTGGGGCATTGCGGGAATAAGGATTTAGGATTAAACTAAAATCAAGATATGCATAAGACAAACCTATTTAAACATTTGCCAGTTCCTTGATCTATGTCTGCTTCAAGGACTTTTAGATGCAATCTCCCCGGCAAGATGATTGGCTTTTAATAGACAGCAAGACATAATTACAGAAAATGAAAGAGAAAATAGAATAGGCTGGGGAAATCACAGGGGCTCAGCTAGAAAATAAAAGCTCAATGTTGACGTAAGATTTCCCTCAAAAATGTTTAGCGACAAAATTGCATTCATTATCATTACATAGGACTATCAGCTACAGGGTTACATATATTTATTACCCTCAATGAAAAGAGCGGGCAGCCATGACAATTAGGATGAGCTAAAATAGAAACCTATATGTGCAGGATCAGAGCGCCTGCTGGTTTAACTCAAAAGGCAGAGTAATTATTAAAGCAAGTCTGCAATAGCCACCTAAGTCACATGGGTCAAAGTACCATGGGGGAAGATTTTATTTAATCCTGAAATAAAAAGTAACAGCTACCATCCTATTAAAATTCATCCTGCATGAATGAAAATTGGCAAATTATCAGCGGTATTTCTCAGCCGATCCAGGACAATTTTAAACAAACATATAAAAAGGCAATCCCATTCATCAGTGCCACCAGATCCTTCAGACAATGCGATTTGGAAAAAAATGTGATGTGGTCCCTTTTAAGGAAAGATATCTGGGTTGACTATAAACCTTTAGTCCGCCTGTTAAAAGATGCATATTTGCCATATGGCTGTTTTTGCCATCATCTGTACCTCTGCAAAATGTTTACACATTTTCCACAGGATCCTTTAAATATATCC
Source organism: Mormyrops boulengeri (assembly GCA_026781065.1). Taxonomy (NCBI): domain Eukaryota; kingdom Metazoa; phylum Chordata; class Actinopteri; order Osteoglossiformes; family Mormyridae; genus Mormyrops; species Mormyrops boulengeri. The sequence continues at coordinate 947,855 of JAODLD010000021.1, forward strand.
TTAAAATGGCTTTTTAAAAATATATGCATACTGTATGATGTAAAATCCTACATAACAGAACAAGAGACAAGATAATAACATACGTTTTTTTTTCTGTGGAGTCCCAATTTTGTCCAAAATGAGTAGAAACGCATCTCATCATGAAAACACATCTTTTCCTATTCTCTTGTTCGCCATGGGCAGAAACAGTATGACATTAGTAACAAGGTCTCAGCGTGTTTACCTACAACATGCGCAAATTGCTTTGATAGCTTGGGATTTAAATGCAGAAATTTACCCGAGGGTTTCAGAAAACATTGAAGAGCATTGCAGAGGGCAATATCCACAGTGATGGAGAATGGAAGCAGATGTTACGCATGCTGGGTTTGCAAATAATCATACTGTCCAGGCAAAGCTGCCTGCCCGGCTTCAGGATGCAATTATACAAGACAGCTGACACCTTTTGTCCTACACAAGCATCAAACGTTTTGGGGAACATGGGCTTTTATTTACTTCCCAGAGTTAACGTCAAATTTTCCTATACGAATAATATACTATGCATGCACACTACAAATTAGATCACAATAAAACTACATTGTATACATACTGCTCTGTTCAGGATACCATACATTATGTACTACAAAGGATTTCAGTAGTAAACCTGGATCTCAGTGTTACCAAAATGGATATGAGTGGCACACAGAGAGATGCCGCATTGGTTTAGTTGATTGCGCATGGTATCCAAATGAGGCCCTATCATCTTAGATGTCAGCTAACCAAGCTATGTCTTTACGGTCACCCGAAGCATCGTTATAATTGCGTATTCCTCGTAAATTTATGGGTGCAATGCCCGTAAAGCCAGCGACGACGGATTTTCTGATATCGGGCTAACGACCATTGCGATGCTGAAATCCCAAGCAGAGTGCCTCATGATGATTCTTGTCTTGACATAATGATTCCAGGAAAAGGCACTGGGAGGGGCTGAACTGAACTGGGTTTCTTACAAAAAAAACGACAAATTTATAATTATTATATGCAGAACGATTGTAGGACAACTGGAATAGCTATGCACTGAGAATCCCAGGACTACGCATACAAAGAAAGGTTGACATTTATATAAATGACTGTTACATAAAAGAAGCACCCCTTAAAGGATGGGCTCACAGCAGATTTTAATGGGAAATGTGAATCACTTAGCGCTGATACCTCTGATTAATCCCATCACACCACAGAATGTATTGGCGCTTTAGTGCTATTGCCAGGCAACATCGAGCAGTAATTCCGAGCCTCAAACCTCAGGACACTTTGCAAAGATGAGGGTCCCTCTTGTCCTACTTAAATTGCATATCTAATGCATCGCTGCAGCAGTTATCACTTAGTAAGTCTTGTTGCAATTATAAACATACAGCTGCTCAAACAGATGGCGGGAGCCCTGCTCAGAGGACATCTCGCTAAATTAAATCCAACACAAATGTTCTCTCTACTTTATTATCTTGCCAATCAGCTAGAATGACTTTTGCTGGCATTCCATCATAAACATCTTTCAGCTGCTATAAGGAAGCTGACTGTTAGCTGATCTAATCACATGTGAGGGAACTCGGTGACTGTTTGACAGAGGATTTCAGCACAAAGAGAAGTCTGTCTACTGGTATAATTACATGGGAATAATAGAAACGCTGGGGCCATATGAGGAGAAAAAGCATTTTACTTATGAATAGTTTACTGATTATTTGTGTTTTTTACGTCACTTATGACCTTCATAATGAAAATGAAGAAAAAAAAACTATAATATTAAGTAATGATAATGTAGGAGTACTTTTAAGTGATATTAGTGGTACACTGTACTATATTTATCCATACAGTATAGTGAGAAGCCACTTTCTTACAGCTGCTCCTTAATGCAAACAGCCTGCTCCACCAAACAGCCAATCACATGGCCTCAAATCAGTACATAAAGTATGTAGGTAGGAGAGGTTCAGTCACTGCTCACCAAAGCTTTATCATGGGAGGTATGTGAGATCTAAGAGACTCGGGACATGTTGTGATTGTTGGTGCCAGTAGTGGTGGTATCAGCATCTCAGAAACATCCAAGTTTCTTGCAGTTTCACATACTTTAGTGGCAGGAGATTACAAAGGATGGTAAGATTGTATGTGGAGTCTGCATGTTCTCCCCGTGTCGTCGGGGGGTTCCCCCAGGTTCTTCGGTTTTCCCCCACAGTCCAAAAACATGATAAGGTCAATTGGATTTGCCAAATGTCCTGTAGGTGTATATGGTACACGAATTTTAGACCTGTCCAATGTGGAATAACCACACTTGATGGACACCATGTAGTACATTAATGAAGTATTACCTTAATAGCTTAAATAAAAAGAACAAACTTTAGGCCAGGCATGCACATGAAGCAGTGAAATTTGATTATTCTTTGCATGCTGGTCTTTTTCTACATTATCTATTTATGCCAAACGCTAATTCAGTACGCCAAACGCTAATTCAATACGCCAAACGCTAATTCAGTACACCAAACGTTAATTTAGTACGTCAAACGCTAATTCAGTACGCCAAACGCCAATTCAGTACGCCAAATGCCAATTCAGTACGCCAAACGCTAATTCAGTACGCCAAACGCCAATTCAGTACGCCAAACGCCAATTCAGTACGCCAAACGCTAATTCAGTACGCCAAACGCTAACTCAGTACGCCAAACGCTAATTCAGTACGCCAAACGCTAATTCAGTACGCCAAACGCTAATTCAACTCCGTTCATTTGATTGCAGCTACACCATCAGATGTAAAATCCAGCAAATCATAACTGCATACAAGTTGTCTACAGCGCCATGTAGATAGTAAACCTCCATTACCGAATTTATTATATGCATTCAGCTAGACTGTTCACATTTCGGTACCATACTGTAAATGATGCCACAAAATGAAGGAAAACAACATATGCACACGGCAACACCTTTATGCTATATAGAGCGAATGGTATCAGCAGCACTGTATGGAAGAACAGCAAAAAACAGGATGAAAAATATTGGCACCAGAGGTGAAAAAGTGCAGGCTCTGTTTATAGCTTATGAAATACAGCTCCCACTGCCTACATATCGCTTTCTCTCTTAACTATCTAATTAGGTAGATGCCATTTTTCATGTGGAATTACCCTTTCAAGCAAGACATCATTATATGAACACGTGACACCCACATATCTAGGTTATTTTAACAGGTGCTTTTAAAAGATCTTCTAACTAAAGCAATGAAAAAATATTTTAAAGATGATAACCGAAATGTCATATTAGTCCTATTCTTATGTAAGGTTGATTCCTCAATTAAACCTCTAATAATAATATTACCTGTCCTAGATTCAGGGGTCTAAAGGGAAAAGAATATTTTATATAGGAGATATTGGGTGACTGTGACACAGACACTCACTTTAACTGGAGGCGGCTGCGCTTGTTACTCATAGTTTGACTGTATGCAATGAAACCAGGTTTAATGGTGCAAATAAGCCGTTCTCAGGCAGAGAGGAGAAAGCTGACACAGTCTCCACTGCTCCAGTTTCAGCTTGCACACCACATACAGGCTGTTGGCTTTTTAATTCCTATAAATATGCATGATACCTCTTATACTATAACTATTTCTCCACATGCTTATAAAATATCTATTATTTACTAACAAGTAAATATCTGGCAAAATGTTTTTCAACAATGCTAAAATATTCAGCACTAAAACTATACATCGAACTGCAGCCATTTCTGCATGTTGTGAATACATTTCTTTTTCTCCACAGATTTCTATTGTACTAACTACTGTACCTACAAAATGGTATTTCAGGCTAAGCAGGACACTCCCAGCCCTACAAACTAATTGGCATCCAGCTTTTTTTCTAAGGAGCTCAGGGCTGCAGTGTTGGCGTAATGCTATAATTGCAACGCATAGCTTCAAGTTGCAGAGCGTTACCCGTATCGGTGGGGGGGGGGGTGATTGTATTCCACAGATGCCTACGTGGCTCACATTCACACCGGGCAGAGGCCTCAGCCAAGGACGTAAGCCACCTGTTGCTCTGAGGACAATGAAACAGTGAAATACAGGAGGCTGGCCCGTCAGTCCACAGAGTTTATGGTGGCTTCGGAGACACAACTCGAAACTGAAAAGACTGAGCATAGTTACACGTGTATTGTTGTTAATGTACAATCACTTTACATAGCTAATCTTTGTCGGATGATGCAACAGCAGCCCATTCTTGGTAGCCATCATCCACATCAATGCAAACCAGGCTAGAGTATAAAGGTATTATGTAGATCCTATCCAGGACATGACTCCGCTTTACTGTGGAGGTCCTACCGGTCTTCAGTCCAGTGCGCAGTAACATGATGAGACAACGAGGACTTGACGGGCTGCTATTCCAAGATTCATCCGGTTTAGTCGCCGATGAGCTGACAGCACAGGTTCCCCATCCTCATGCGCCTGAGCACAAGGTGTGTTCTGTGTGCCCTAAAATTTCAAAGACGTGCCAGCTACATTCGGGACTCACTGGGCTCTCCTGTCTGCCATGATGCCCAGGCTGGGAGGCGAGCAGGCAAGTCATACCCATCACAGGGAGATGGGCATTGTTTACCAGAACCTAAAAACACACGTGTTCATAGATGTTCAAGTTTCAATTTTAATTAAAGCAGAGGTGAGCACATCTGTCATTTCAATGTTGTGAATCTAGATGTCTTTAGCTCCCTTTGCACAGTGGTTGAAAAACAAATCTAGCTGGGAACCAAAACTACACTATCAGTGCATGTTTCTCAAATAGAAACAGACTCACACGCCCATGAAGACTCACACAGACACACACACACACGCGCACTTACAGACAGACGCTCTCTCAAAGGAAATAGGCTTCCTGCCAAGCACATTATTAACCTAATAAGGATTCTGTAACCAGAGAAGGGAAAAGTCTAAATATAAATCATTTAAAAGAGAACTGGATACAGCAGGAATGATAATGAGACCATGTTGTTCAAAAGCAAGGATCTTCTAAATCGCTTTGAATGAAGATGCTTTTCCCATCTCCACAGCTGTTTTAGGTCCAGGGAGATGGTACCACTAGGACAAAGAAAGTGTCTGTTTGCTTTTGTTGGGAATTTGAGATACAACAAATACAGAATTTAAGCGCCATGCACAAAAGTGTGACAAATGTATATGAAGACAGAACCTTAGTATAAACGAACATGGTGATTGAATCTACAGTCATTTTAAGTTATAAGCTCTTGTTTTCATGACAATGGGCAAATGCTGCATTATTCAGGTGTTTATGGTCAGATTGTATGTAGTAGGGATACCAAACAAACATTAGGATAGCAAACAAAATGTGGGAACGAAAAAAGCAGCACAACGAAACCCAGGCTTGACTACGTGATGACATATAGCCATGCTTTATCTACATTCTGAAGAACAAAAGGACAAACAGCTTTGGAAAAGCATTTTGGTAAAAGTATCCACTGTAGAGTGAAGACTGGAGATCTATAACTCCAAACAATGCTAGGGGAGTAATGTCATTTATAATATCCTAATTTGAACAATTACCCGATTAGTGTAGTTTTCACTGTAAAACAGTAGATTATTTTCTCAGGCTTTTATGAGTATTAATTACTGTGCAACAATGAGGGTTGTTCAGAAAAAGACTCGTGTTTAAAATGTAACCTTATATCGAAAACGTAACAGTGATACGTGATACAACAATTAAAATGTGGGAAGCATTTTATGGCGTGATGACAGGTGTCTCTTAGGATTAAATGATCTGTTTAGAAAATGGATACATTTACTGAATTGCCATAGGAGACAGAAATGTTTCCCAGTTTAAATATACAGTGATATTGTTAATTTAATTCTAGAAACCCAAGTGTGCACTATTATATACTCAATATCACTACACTGAAACTGAGAACATCCCTTCTCAGTAAATGGCCGTGCACACAGTGCAATAAAAAATGAGCTTGAGCACTTTCGAATGCGTTCACAACCCAGGGAAGATGAGCTCCATGACATTTTCTTTGGGATGTTCACAGCATGTGGTCCAGCCAAATCGCAGGAAGAATCCATGTTACATCAGTGGCTCATTTAAAACCCTGTTACACAAAATCAAGAGGAAGAATCTCACTCAGAACTTCCACTCCACTGAGATTAATATTACACAAACGTCTCAAGAGTAGCAACAGAATGTTTCTTTGAAGCACATTTGATATTATGATAAGTTGAAATACAACATTGACTTTTCAGTGCATTTTTAATATTATGTTAATTGATAAAGAACTCTCCCATTTTTTAATTTCTCTAAGGCATCTGACTGTGCATGATTTTCAATGGAAGATTTATTTATTGAATGATAAAAGCATAAATGATGTTTTTTTTATTTTCTAAACTGTGACTATTTTCCCTATTCACCTCCTGTTCCCCTGTACTCAAAGTATGCTCTCCTAAACAGAATAGATTTCATAAAGTAAAAATTGTATATATTAAAAATGTTGCATTAAACACAAAAGCATTTCCACTGATTACAGCATTTTGGCAAATAGCATTTAAATTCAATACCTGAAAGTTATAATCCTGCTAATCCGAGTTGGACATGAGTTAGCAATGGACTTCTTTATATACACTGTCATCTGGCCAGAAGAAGCCACTGAACATTTCAACAAGGCCTATTGTGAAAATATTATATTTTTATATATACATATATATTAAAAGCCTAAATTGTCAGGGCTGGTGCCCATCTGACCCTGTTCTATGTATCTTGTCCCCTTTTGGCCTGCAGGCGTCGCTGGTCATCCTGCTTTCCCCCTCTCTGTCTTGTAGTCCTTCAATCCCTAGTATGCTTCCCCTGCTCCCTGGGCTGCCACATAGCTCAATGGGTTATTGGTTTTAAAACTGGTTTTTCCTCATTGTCTGTTATGGTTTATCTTTGTGTCCCTGTTTTGATTTAGCCTGCTTGTGCCTTGTTTTATTTTGTTCTGCTTGTACCTTTGTTCCTAGTCTTTGCCTAGTATTGTTGGCCTCTGTGTTTGGTAATGTTTCCTAGTTCCTGTGCTTGTTAATTGTGGTATTTTCCACCTACTTCTTGATGTCCCAAGCCTGTGCTGATTGGTTGATTTTGTTATGGTCCACACCTGCCCCTTGTTAGCACTTGTTATCTATGTTGATTAAGTGTCTGGCCTCACTCTGTTTGTTATTCAGTCATTGTACTTGTAACCTGCAGTTTGTGTTGTTCTGGAGTTTGTAGTGTTACTGTATGTTTGTCTCCCAGTCCTGCTCCCAGTTTTGCTCCGGTTACCTGATTGTGTTTGTTTTCTTCGTGATTATTTGGTTTGTCTTGTATTACCTGTTTTGGTATTGACCCCTTGTGGTTCCTTTATTTTCTGTTTTCCCCTTTGTGTTCTGTTCAGTTTGTTAAATAAGCCCTTTTGTTGGGGCCATGGATCATTCTCCCCTACGCCATGCCCTGCCGTAACATCGATATCTTGACCTATAAATATCAAATCTAGATCTTCCTAAAGGTAACAAAAATAGAAATGCATTAAAAGTTAATAGTAATTATAACAGAATGAGGATATTAAGATAATGGATATTCACTGTGGAAAGGTCCAACTAATACTTTTTTTTCAGAATTACATAAATTCATTCAGTTATGTGGAAAGGAATTCAAATGTTGCTGGTTATTAAAACATCTTAGTTTACAAAGGGATTTGTTTGAAAAATCTGCAGCAATACCTTTTCAGTGTCACATTAGGTTAATAATATTTATGAAGGACGGATATAAAATGACCACCATTTTACATTGTTATATTACCCAGAGTAGACATCAGTCACTGTTAGTGAATAAGGCAGGAAAGACCATGCCTTGACTTTATAGAGACTTCGCTATATATATATATTCGCTATATAAGATGTTTATAATAAAAAAATTCATTGGATAATCAAATTTTTAGAATGCATGCCTCCATCAGAGTACAATGTCATGGGGATAGTGTTATGGAGGGGATGCGTTTTCTGATATACACCTGCAGCTCCTTTCCCTTTAATTAGTCAAGCGAATGCCTCTGGGCTCTCAGCAGAGAAGGCGTGTTTCTGGGAAAGAGATCAAATCGCGCGCGGACTTGACTCTGCTGACAGCCATTACTGCGCGCTGCTGTTGTGCCGCGGTCTGTGATCTCGCACGGTGCCCGCACCGAGCAAAAGGCACACTTGCTTCACTGGGCTCGCTCACCGTGTCATCTCTCTATCTAAGCGTCCACAGGGGGAGAGCAGGAGCAGGATTTACCAGAAAATAAAAAAAAACAATGCTAAGGCACAGAATAATACCAAGATCTGCTTTAGAATATATGCTACGGAGGTATTAAAATCTAGACAATGGTTCCTTTTGCCATGAAATTTCTAAAAATGCATACAGATATGCACGCTGGATTTTTAGGATAGCTTTTCGCCTGCCGCAGAGAGATGAGCTTTATCTGCTGGCTGTGCCACAGGAAGGCTAAGCAGCAGTGTATAAAAAGCAGAACAGCAGGGACCCAGAGCTTAACAAAAGCCTTTGTGAGGACTGTAGGTGAGCAGCTGTGTGTAGCGACAGCTCCCAGACCCCTGAAAAAAAAGCTGGAATAACCAGCAGCCTGGTTAATACCAAGGGCTACTTTCGGAAATAATTCCTAATACAGGAACAGGGGCAAGAAAAACTCTTTTAATGAGTGAAAGTTTAAACACTGACACCGCTGAGAGCCACAGAGGGCCTGACTCATTAGTGCCCCATATATGAAATTACAATGAACCCCAGGCAAGGTCAAGCATGTCCGTGAGAGTCCATCTCCTGCTGGACTAGACGTCATACACTAGAGGTAGCATCAGCTCAGGTTTTCCCAGATGAGGCCTTGTTACTGCCATTACAGTTGTTGGGTTAGATGTGCGATGAAGACACTCTGGACAAACACCTCCACACCCCAGCAGACACGGTGGATGGCAGGAAAGGTCAAGCGAAGGATGAACTGGGTAGTTATCCCCCCTCCCCGAATAATTCCAATGAATGATGCAGCTGAGGGCTCTACAGCCAGCTACTAGCCAATTCCAATGCTAAAAAACATTGGAGTCTTTATTTCCCCAACATAAAGCATTCGAGAACAGAAGAATGGAGCTGAAAGGGTAGAGAAACTGCACAAGAGGCTCAGAGAAACTACTCTTCCTTATGTCTATTCACTGCCTTAATATGACAGGAAGGGCCGCCGTCTTCTTTAGGAGAAACTCGTACTGTTGTTCAGGCAAGACATCCTTCTGTCAAATACCGCCATGCAGGGAGTTTGGAGAGGCGCAGCAGAGTCCTCGGGTCCTTCTGCCGAGAGGGTGTGTATCATCTCCTCATGCTTGCTTATCTTTGTGTAGGGAGCTGCAGAACTGACTCACCACTGATACATTTCTGAAAGGACTGGGAAAGAAATGGAGTAGTAATGAACTGCTGGGTTAGGATTTAGCCATTATAATACAAAGACATTCGAAGAGACTCATGAGCATAATTATAGAGCCACTGTTGCCCACAATCCAGACATTAAAGGCAAAGCTAAGAATAGGTTATGGCTGACAGAGGATGAAGTGACTGATGAGCTTTCATGGTGTTCCAATGGGGCTTATGGACCTGCTGATTGCATTCCAAGGGTTGGATCCATGTTTTCTTGGTTAAGGTAGATGCCTTCAACCTTTGCCTAGAGCAGGGGTCTCCAACTCCGGTCCTGGAGAGCTACTGTCCAGTAGGTTTTCTATCCTACCTGGCTTCTGATGAGCCACA
>JAODLD010000021.1:957745-980930 GCA_026781065.1 Mormyrops boulengeri
TTCTGATGAGCCACACCTGTTCCTGGTATTTACCTGAGAAATGGTGTGGCTCATCAGAAGCTAGGTAGGATAGAAAATCTACTGGACAGTAGCTCTCCAGGACCGGACTTGGAGACCCCTGGCCTAGAGACTAGAGGTATGCAGGACTCTGGACCCTTTAAAATTTGTCTTTAAACATCCTTCATCCATCTTATTTTCCAACTGAGGGTCATGATGAGTAATTCTAAATATCTTTAAAATAACACCAAAAAAAGTCACTGCTTAGGTGGAAACTCAATTACGGTTATTTCTCTGGTTATCCAACCGCCTACCTCTTCATTGATTAGCAAATCATGAATAGCAAAATGAATATAAAACAAATCTTATCTAGTTACCACTGCACACTGGCATGGTAGTATGTCTTTTATTGACTTATCAGCTAGCCTATATTGTGATGTGACTCGATGCAGTTCACAAAACCGTAACCGAAATGGATAATAGCCATAACAAATGCAGGAAGTTACATCTATGCTCACTTGAAAACACCTCCAAAGTGGGTTTAGATGGTGCTCAATTATGATATTAGAAAGACCATATGAGAAACAAACAAACAATCAGACAGATTTAAATGCAACCTTTGAACTGAAATTTGCTGTCTGTGTGCAATAAGCTTCCTTATTCTGGAAGAGAAACCTACTGTTATTTGAATCATATAACACTAAAGGTTACATTTTTGCTTTCTCTTAATCTCTATGGCTACTCCTTACACAATGATAATTAGACAGACTTATTACCAGCCTTTGATATCTCACCTTTATAATATGCAATATAGAATTTGATATACAATAGTATCATCGAGATGTTCTCATAATGCACAGTTCAAAGCATTCAACCTATTTTGAAGTAAAATTCTCTTATTTCTTTGTTATCTCTTGGTAGTTTGTTCCATTCCATCAGTCATTTGCAAGGCATCAGAATCCATTAAGCACTATACAAAAAATGCTAACCTGTCTATTTGGAAAGATGCCAAACTTTGCAATGCCCTATATTCCCCACCCTTGCTAAGTGAACCTAAAGTCTAATCTAGCCTCACAATGTGTCCATCACCACTTTCTGCCTTGACAGGCCATCCAAAATTTTGTTGACCTGACATCTCTCTCAACAGGAGACATACTTGTGCACTTTGACGGAGGCGGTGACGCGTAAGGAGATCTAGCTGGTGAAAAAGAGCACACACTCGTACCAAAAAGGACTGCGCTTGCCCCAGCTGGCTTGACTGGTACACCGCCTCACATAAACCATCTTTTCACCTGATACAGACTTCCATTATCATGCAAATGCTCACCCCCAGCTTTGCATAACTAGTGTCGTCCAGTGAGTTCTGCAAAATCAAAAACAACAGTCAGCCTCACACTGCGCTTCATACGACATTCTCCGAGCGCCTCACTGAGCTGTTTTGATTACACCCAGTGTCACTGCTTCAGATTAGACCCACAATGCATTTCTCAGGCAGGGCTTTAGCCATTCAAGTGGAATGGTGGGGGAATGTGGTTGTACAACGATGGTTGTAAAGCAGGACCGTTCTAGATGGGACACCATCCCATCACACACACACATACACGGACAGACGGACTCACACTTGACCAGTACTGCAGGCCTGAATATCATCCTGAAACATGTACAGAATATGAAGAGGAAAGGAAGTTGCGCATGGAGGATGTGAGGTACCACCATCATCGACGGGGCTGCCAGTCAGATTCGGACGACACGCGATTCATTTAAGCCCATGTACCACTGACATCTACAGTCGGCTTTCTGCAGGATGGCTTCATCGCCAGCGATTCTCTCCCCGGGCTTCTACATCCATTTGTTTCCCTGCTTATGCACATCCACCGCTGACAGCCAAGTAACTGGCTGCGCACTGATATTTCAGAAGCACGACCCACTCTGCCTGCTGTCAGTCTTGTTCCATATTCCACTTTCCCCGTTTAAGGCATTCGAATTAATGAAATGTCACTACATGGCAGAGTGAGGACAGCAGGAATAATAAAAAAGACTAGGGTCCTTTACCTTCCGTCCTGTCAAATGGCAAATATGAGAATGGCCACACGGGAACCACAGAAAGCTTTATTTCAGTCTCGCACATGAATATTATCTCTTGGAACTTCTGCATGACAGCCCTCATAATAAATGTCTAACCTCAATATCTCTAATGGCAAAAGGAAATAGATCCTTTCATTGTAAAAGATATTACACTGGCTAAATAAAACATTTATCAATAGCCTTGAAAGAATGGTTATAATGATGGCAGAGCAGTATTTGGCCAATTAACACCACGACAGGAGAAAATACTGGGAAATCCATATATAATGTTGTTAAGAGGAAGCTAACAAATGGATGACTCACCATATTGGAATGTGCTTTGCATAAAAGGGGCCCTTAACCAATAGCCCCGAAAATTTAACAGCGTATCGCGGCGCTATAGCTAGCATCAAACCCAGCATATCATGTGGAAATGGGTGAGATGTAGATTTTCAGTCCCCAAAAATGATCACATGCAGGATGGTCATGTTCCATCTTGTTAAGTGGCATTTTAAAAAGAACAAGGGAAGAGGTAAAAAAAAAAAAGGAAAGAGAACTAACACCTTTCAGAAAGACATCTCATCACTTACGGATACAAACTAGATTCAAGATGCCTGACTTCGTTTTCTTCTCTTTTTTTTGCATTGAAACGATAAAGCAGTAAAAAAGCAACTTCTTAAAATAAATTACTTTCTTCTTACCTTGAAGCAGACTTTCAGATGCAGATCCATGTCCAAGCCTTACTTCACTGAGAGCATACAGAGGAAAGTGAAATCTCTTCCGGGAAACCTGAACCGTGGATCTATGTTGTTATAAATTAAGTTTATGTTGGTCTAACACTATGAATTTATGTCTATCAAAGCCTGTCAGCTATTTCAGAACCTCTCCTCAAGTCACCACCATATTGGCAGTTACAATCTAACATATCCTCACATTGTAATGGCTAATGAATACCCCCTGAAAGTTAATTAACTAATTAAATCAATTAATTATGTGAGATGGTGAAATTTAACAAATGGACTGACTGGGGTGCCCCAAAGAAAGGTTTGAGATCTGACGCCGTCACTGTCCATCCAAAAGTCCAACATGATACAAGTAACTTTTTGAAGAACTGAAGAAATTATTTGCTACTTATTTTTTGATACTGTTATTGTGTGTTATGTGTATTATATATATTTGTATATATAAAGGTTTTTTTCCAGCGTAAATATACACTCTGCCCAGATAAATCACTTCAAACATAATTTTCTTCAGAGGCCTAAGACTATTAGATAGTGCTATATATATTGACCTCATCTGTAAGAGATTTTGACTTCTAGTGTAAGAGATTTACAGCTGTATATAGAACCTCAATTTTCACCATGTGAAGCAGGAGCTCTGAGAAAACACGCAGTGAATATATCAAGCTAACGTTCAAGGCTTCTTCACAACAGGAGCAGATACCCATCTCAAATGTTTGAAGTGGTTCTGATCTGAAAACCTAATTTCATTTTTTCACTAGACATCCCTGCCTGCCTGAGGCCCAGACTCATCTGAAGTGTTATTATAGAGAAAACTGAAATGAAAACACCAGTTAAAATGGAAAAAAATAAAGCTTCAGAAGCCATCTGTGGTGTATGAACATTTCTGGAAAAAAGAGAGAAATCAGGAATCAGATTAATGAAGTCAATTTCACTTTTTAATTTTTGACACTAATTCATAGCATCAATGACCTTTCTCTGCATGGCAAAATATTTTGAAATGGTTTCCGCTCCACTTTAGATCACAATTAAGATGTGCCAATTGGGATCATTACTTTGAGAAATGCATTATTGCGTGCAGAATAGTGATTTTAAGCAGACACGGGGTTTTAAAAGGACAGTGTTATTTTTATGATTTTAACATAAAGTACTTTACAAAAGGATTTCACAGTACTTGCTTTAGATATTTACTAACGTACTTATCTTTAAATATAGATGACCCGGTAAAATTGATGCATCACATTTATTTGCATGTTATTTACGTTTTAGAACATTTTTGACACCTACGATAAAAACAGGTGCGTGCTCAAAAATCTGTCAATGCCACATCAATCATCCATGAGCCCATCCAGGTTCAACAACTGCTCATCCGAATCACATTACTGTAGTCGGGAGTCTTTCCAAAAAAACTGGGGGAACATTAGTGTACACCCCATATGGGACTGGAATCCACCGCACAACATCACGTTCTCCACCTTGCGATTTCATCTCCGTGGTTCCTGCAAAAAGCAATGAACACAAATGCATCAGTAGTTTCTCAGCATAAACAGCAGCACATAATCTCTCTGACATGGCCGATATATTCAGGTACCTTGTACAATGCACAACATTCACAGTGACAACAGGCAATCTAACATTATTTTATTGCCTTTCAGCATGACATAAGCATGATAAATAGCATTCTAAATCATAATCAAAACGCAGACAACCTCAAGTCAAACACTAGCCATCACGATGGTATATTAAGGCAGGGCGTTTCATCGATACTTCTATCATTACACAAACAGACCAATAAAAAAGGTCAACGAGTCTTACGGATTCATATAGAGATCGACAAGGTTATGGTCCCCTTATGGGCAAAAAACTAGCAGCAGGATTTTAAGAAGTAGCCATGTTGATACCACTGACTGAAGTGGCACAGTGCATTATGTCAAAACACGGAGCTTTCACTGTGGGTGGGTGACCTCATCAAATAATAGCATTATCAAATAATACCAATAATAGCCAATAAATAATAAAATTATGTTTTATTATTAATGAATGATATTAATAAAATATCAGTCACCTTTTCCTGTATCTGTAGTAAAAGTGCGCAGGAAACTTTATTAGGTAGAAATATGCAGTGAAGTTAAAAAGCCAAATGGAATTCACAGTAATATATTGTCAATCTATTCTTATGGTATAAATCACAAATCAGTGCATTCCCAGTGCAGATGGCCATGGTTGATGATTTTAAGGAACAGGACTTCAGCATTTCCATACGTCGGCAACGCACTGGGTGTGAAGGCTTTGGAAAATGGCTGGCAAATGCAAATCAAGGATTACGGTTTCAGATTTCCGCTTTGCAAGGGACACTCATGCAACAATAAAGAGTCCTTTCAGATTCCAGCTTGTGTTTTCATTGGAATTTCAGTGCGGATTACACTATGAGAGATGAATAACGAGCCATCAGATGGTGCTTTTGTCGTTTGAACCACACTGTGCACATAGAAATGGGAAGCAGAGAGATGCAGCCGAATGTCTTAAATCTTCATTCATATTCGCTTTCATATTATGGCAAAAACAAGCTAACATGTTTACTGTTATAATAACAAATAAAACCACAAACTAAACAACCTATAAAGCTCCCCTTGGTAGATTTCACCAATCTGGGATGAAGGTTCCCAATCAAATATATTTTTGCCGAACCAGGGAGCGGAAGTAATTTTCGGGGGGGGGGTTAACACTCGCAATCATAATTTGGCTACGTGCCTGATTGGTAGCTAACAAATTTTGTTACTTTAGAACATGGCTACTTGCCTGCCTCATTTAGGAGCCCCAGACAGTCCTCAGAGACTCCCCTAGACAGTCCACATTTTTGCTCCTTCCTAGCTTCCAACCAATCAAGAACACAGAATACCTGGTACGGGTCTGCTGGGAGCTGGGAGGGATTTTATTCTGACTCCACTTTCCCAGTGTTGCCAATATTGACGAAAAGACAAAAACTAATTTAAGGGAAAAAAAAAGTTTTGACCTTTTCAAAAGCACATGTATTTACTTTTTAATGTAGTTCATGTTGCGTGGTACACATAAGTCATCCTGTTCTAATAGCTACACTAAAGGTCAATACAAACTCTCATATTCAGCTGTCTGGTTGAATTTGATTTGTCACCTTTCACATCTTAATGCAGAATGTGCTTTAAAAGCTTCTCACAATTTACGATGGTACAGTAAAGAATAGTGCAGTTGCCGTAGCACGGACCTTCATCACCACAAGTTCCTGACCTTCAGCTACAGATTTAAATTCAAAGTGCACACTCTATCAATGAAATTCCACCATTTCTTTTCAGAAGACCGCTGAGGGCTTCCCTGATTTATTTTCTTATCACAAAACTGAGTCTCCTCTGAGAACAGTGACCTTAACAATCCACAGAGCTATGTCACCTGAAGCTTCAGCACCTAGTAGAGCCTCCTCTGGAGAAAAGGTGTGCGGAGAGAGACCAGACAAACTACAATCCAACAAAGTCTGCCAATGAAAGGTGCTAAGAAGACCAAGTATACTCTGTTCTCAGTAGGATTACCTGGAGCCACGCCTGGGGTAGTGGTTGTTGTGGAGAGCCTGGTGGCTAAGACACTGACATGACTTGGCCAGGCTCAGGCCAAATGGCTATGCGGAACCGTCTTCTTAGTTTACAAACCACAAGGAGAAAGGTGTTATCAGGTACAGTGCCATTTGTGTAGCAGGCATAAGCAGGAAGGATTCAGACAGGTTAGACATTGACAATGGACACTGGCACGAGAAACGTAGACTGTTACCTCTCTGGTGGGGAAGAAACCTGAGCCAGGAGAAGGGATTGGCTAGATAGAGTCAGCTGTACCTCGATGTGCAAAGTGGGCTCTCGAACCAGACATCTTGATCTGGGATGAGGTCTCTCCTGCTCTGGAGTTTCCCGTGGTGATGGACCTCAGGAAGGTGATGGGGAATACCCACAACTCACATGGCTGTGCAGCTGTAGTTACTCCAACCTCCATGAACGAAGGAGCAAGGCAAACTCTGGCAGCAGTCTTTTGTGCATATGCACCAAAAACTAGTTTGGAGTCTGTTTGGTTGAAGTGCTCCAAGGGTACCACCTAAAAACTCTGTGTTCCTACCCAAAGACTTGGAGATATCTGGAAGAGTGTGATTGGGATCAATGGTCTGCTGGATCTAAACCTCAGTAATGAACTGTTATTGAACTTCTGTGCAAGCCATGGATGTTCTGTGCTAGATGCTCACACCTCCAAAACAATTTCCCCTGGATGCCAAGTGAGGCCAGGGACATTGAGTCTGAAGAGACTGGGTTTAAGGCCTCAGTTGTTACAGCAGCTGCAAACAGTGTGACCCGTGGGCAGTTGATGCCTGTCATGATGGTAACCCTCTGACTTACTGGTGGACGATGTTTGCATGGAGGTCTCCTGAGACAGCTAAATGGTATGGACAGGCCAGAAATGATACAACTAAAGCAATTTTGAAGGTAAAATCTCTTGTATGGGAGAAGACTGGAGAGGCTTTGGAGAGAGATCAGAAGGATATTTTGGGAAATCATTCAACATCTCGGGAGGGGAATGCGGGAACCTGTGTTCAGATGGAGTTAGTAAGTGTTGGCCAATTGTGGGGATATTATCAAGTGGTGGGAAGAGCACTTTGAAGAACTGTCCCAGCTGTAGGGGGAACTGCATTTCTCATTCTTCCTGTGCCAAGGTTCTAGAGAGGAGACTCCACCCAATGGTCAAATCTGGAATTCGAGAGGAGCCATGCAGGTTCTAGCTTAGGCACAGAACAGTGCACCAACTCCCCTCCTACACGAAGCTGTGTTAGTATTCCTGAGAATATGCCAACACAGCCCCAGGGAAGGCGTGTCCTGGCACATGCTAAGGAAGCTTCTTCAGGAATATGGGGTACAGGGACCACTTTGGAGTGTGTAGGGGTCCCCCTTAACAAATGGGTGTCCATGGCTATGGAAAAGGAGGTCAGGAATGACCTTGGAATGTGCCACTAGGAGAAATGGTAGCAATATTTCCCTCAACTGTACACTTAATATGCTGCTTGGAAACAGTCACATTTCTTATACATACTTATATACAGCTTTGGAAAAAATTAAGAGACTACTCTATTTTTAAAAAAATCTGCATTTTTAAATCCTGATTTAATCCTGGTTCTGCTGGCAGAAGGCTACACTGAGAGGCAGGCAGCTTCCAGGCTCAAAGTTTTTAAGACAGCAGTGCACAAGAAGAAAGTGAAGCAGGAGACACTGGCAGTGACCAAAAATCAGCCAGGTAGAGGGCAGAAGCAACTTTCTAATGACAGAGATGACCATCATAAATGGAGGATGACCTCAAGTGACCTTCAAAAAGAATGGGAAACATTAAGTGGAGTGAAGTGCACTGCTGAGACAATTCATAACAGGCTCCTAGGAGCAGGACCGAAGACCCATAAAGCAAGGAAGAAGGCCTTCATCAATCAGAAGAGGGGAGGAGCCAGGCTGGAGTTTGCAAAAAAATAAAATAATATTTTACACAGGCGCATACCCATAAACTGAGAAATTAGTGAAACTAAAATTTTTGCTGTGGTCTCTTAATTTTTTCCAAAGCTCTATATTCATGTCACTATAATAAACAGCATGTGACATACTTTATCCAGTTCTTCACTGATGTGCTCCCACTTTCATCCTGAAAGCATAAAAATAATGAGCAGTGTGCTCCTTTAATCTGAAGAATATGATCTTAAGGCTGAAACATCCTGGGCAAGAATTTACTTGCATTTTTTTGCTCATTTATAAGCTGCATCACTTTCATACACCGTTTTTTTTTTCTTCTTCAAATCAGTAACATACCTCATTTCTTCATTTACATTTGTGAATGCAGATATGACAAATATGTTTGGTTTGATTTTAAAATTGATGGATAGATATAGGACAGTCACCTTGCACAAGAGGGATTCTTAATTTAGATTCTTTTGGAGAGGGGCTCAACTGGCTATGTTTGATTGGTTGTATTGCCAAGACTGTCTGGATTGATGCTTTTTGGCCAGGCAGAGTGTGACTGTGCTTGCATGTGTGTGTGAGTTGGGGGTAAATATATAGTGTCAGGGAGAGCCCGGGGAACTGGCCACAGGCCTGCTTTTGAGGATGAGTTGGGGGATGAGGAGGAATTCTGTCCCCTTGGCACTGAGTCTCTGGGCTCCCATTCCCAGTTTGGGGCCCCTCGTTTCTCTGTAATGTACAAACAATGAGTGGGCACAAACAATGGCTCACTCGGAGCGCCCAATGAATTCTTGGGTCAAGCACTAAATCTCTTTTGACAGAAACACAGCCCACTCTTGTTCTTTTCAAGAGGCTGAGCCTCCTGGCACAGCATTAATGAATGCAGCTTTTTTCGGGCGGGGCACTGCACCTACCGAAGGGGTTCCGCTCGAAATATTAACACGCACAAAGGTGCAGGAAGCTCATGATTGGAACTATACACCGATTGGAAAAGCACAGCAAAAATGCTTTACCTGCATACAGAGATACAAAAAAACTTCAGATAAGGTATGAAGATAATACATCCTGAGCTTTTGAACGAGATGTGACTCTATGTGGGAAGATCTGACGGAAGCAGAGAATGGATTACTGCTGCCGTTTTATTCAGCACATGACAAAATTACCGGTCCTATGGTGGTTGGACAGTGAGCTAATGTGCCCCCCCTCCAAGTGAAGCCTGTTTGATGCTGAGTGTACTACAGCCTAATGCCCAGGAGGAATGACAGCAGTAACAAGACCTCAATCTGCCACAGACTGAAGGCATGCAAGCTGTCGGGAGCCTCACATCTCCCGGCCCCCGTTCTCGTGGGTCAGCGCTACACACTGCAGGGGTGCAGGGAGACAAATCCTATCACACGGTGACAGAGAGCCGTGGTGCTTTACACTGAGTTTCCTACAGATGCCCACTTCTTATTTACAGATTCGGTTAAACTAAGCCCTTGATTACAGAAAGAACTCTGTACCTCAATCCTGGGCCCATTCTGAGGTGCCACGTTCGCTAAGCAACCGAGTGACATCGGCTGTTAGCACGAGTGACAGACCCGTCGCTGAAAATCGGCAAGATGATTCAAAAGGCAAATGCAGGAGCCTTGTAAGGAGAGGATTTGTGTTGAGCAGAACAGGCTCTGATTATCCGGGGATTCAAACCGTACATCTTTTAACTATTTAACCACTTTTCTCCCACTGGAGTATTAATGAAACGGACCCATCAAAAATTTGAGTTCAGCCACAGAATATGATGCATATAATATGTAAAGTTGATCACAGTTTTATGAAAATCACATCTATTAATAATCACCTACTATGACTTCTGTAATCATGAGATTTTTTTAAAAAGCCATGAAGAAAAATATTCTACATGAATGCCTATATAGCACCTAGCATTGGAAACTTTCTGTCAGATTCTTATAAGAATTAGTTGTTTTATTTTTTTTAAAAAAAGAATGTTACAAAAAAAAGCCACATACAAAAAATTGCAAAGGGATACTTGTTAGACTACTACATGCTTCAGATGTCAGTCTGACCTTTTATGTATATTTAAAAAGATTTACAAATAGTAGTGTATATGCTAATTCTGATTGCCAAACTTTCAGTGCACATCATTGAATTAACTGGAAGCCCACACAAAGCACAGGTAAGCTATCTATGGTGGCTACAAAGAACACAACGAAAACATTTGCTTTAATTTACTGATCCTTTATTCATTACACCACCAATGAACTGGAACCACGGGAGGCGGCGCGTAGTTTATTCGTCTATCCAAACATGACCAACTGAAGATAAAATGTTCTACCAGAGAGGATGATTAAATGCTTTCCTGATGCTGTCTTAAATCTGTTTTCTCAGAGGATTTCCAAACATACCATACAGTTCCATCTTTTATATATATATATATCTTTTTTTTCTGTGCAGGACTTGCATCTACCCTCTCCCTGCCCTCTTTGTTTGGCTTTTGTTTCGCAACAGCTGTTACCGTGGTTTTTTTGGTCAGCTGTGATTGCTTGAGGCCACACAGGAGCAGATGGTGTTTTGCTATGCATGAATGGAGCGTTAGAAGGGCTTGGACTGAATAGACCAAGTTTGAATGGTGTCAATGTAGCACCTGCCCCCTTTAGCAGTGAGAACACATCATGGCAGCATGATCTGTTTCTGCTTCCTGCCGTCGGATGGGGAGAAATAAGGGGGGGGGGCCCTTGTTGGATTTTGTCCATATTGATTGATCTTTCTAACAGCACTGGCATAATGTAGTGTACAGTCAATTTGAGTTAATTGGATATGACACAGCATGAACATGTAATCTATCATTCTGGTCTCTCGGTGCGCTTTATCAGCCTTGTTGCCATGGCGACATACGACCCAAGTAATAGCTTACATAAATCGGCTAAGTAAGTTGGCACACGGAGTCATTTCGAAGCTGATTTCGGGCAAAGAACAAAAAAAGGCAATAAAACACGGACGAGGGGAATTCCACAATGACAAGGGGCTAAATAAGCATGATCTTAAAAGTGGCGACCAAAACAGTAAACGGCCGAGCCTTTTACCCGAGCCTATTAGAGCTAAGTGTTTAAGCCTCTGTACCCACCTCCTCCATACACCCACCCCCTCAATTTCAATAAAAATGATCCTGGAGCCAAAAATACAGGAAAGGGAATCTGCAGTTTCATTATTTCATGCAAAAATGCAGAGATTTCAAAAAGCTGCATTACATTTTATTGCGAAGCAATGAAAGTAAAATAAACCCATCTGGTTTGTTTTTGTTCATTTTCGTTACTTTGCTTTGTCACATGGGAATCCATGGCTCTTCATTGTCCAGTCAGCATTTAGCAGGGATCTACACACAGCAGTGTGCCCATTACGCTGCTGGTTTGTCACCATTTATACTTTGCTGACCTTTTTAAAAGGCTTGCAAACAGTTATCATTTTAAGTCACTCAGGGGCTGTGCTGAGGCAAAGGGCCACATCTCACTTTGACAACATCACTATTCGCGTCGGTCCCAAAATCACTCATTTGTTGCATTTTGACCAGCATCTTGATAATGTGGAGAGAGAGAGAGAGAGAGAGAGAGAGAGAGAGAGAGAGAAAGTGTGAAGGAGAAAGCGAGAGAGAGCAAGAGAGCGAGATAAGCAAGAGAGAGAGAGAGAGAGCAAGAGACAGAGAGTGTGAGGGAGAGAGCGAGAGAGAGCAAGAGAGCTCTGACAGGTACCAGCATAATCACTGTATTCTCTGAATGAGTACATCATTAAATCAAGTAGAGATGTGAAGAACGCGGAATGAACTGAAGTTACAGTACTCATGAGGATTCGAGCTTGTTTGCCAAGAAGCACTTTTACCAGATATTTATTGACCTAAATATTTTTAATCTCCTCCCATTTCCCGTCTTAAATTCTGACTATATCTCATTCGGAATAAAACGGGGGCCGGCAGGAGACATACATACAGTGAAGGATATCTTCTGTATCTTATGGTGTGATACTCTCAACAAGGTACTCTAAAAATTAGATTATGGACAGATTGCGAGCATGGGAATGTAAACGTCTTCACTGAGATTTACACCAACTGTCTTCAAGCCAGTTTGATTTGCTCAGTCTCATTTCAAGGCAAGCTGTTGGATTTATGAAAACCAACTAAACCACATAGCGTTAACCGAAGCTCTTCATATACTATTCAAAGGGTGTCAAAGTATGTCCCATTGTAATCAGTCATATTAGAAGGGAAGAACAAATTAGCGCTATCCAACAGCTAAGGAGGACAGACACTCTTAACTATAAGCTTCGGAGACCCCAGTGACCCAACTGCCTTCGTGATCAAAGGCTGATCTATGCCAAATCAACTATGACATCATACCGCAAAGTCATCGCTGCGATACAGGAGCTCCCACCTTCTGGTCTACAGCCAATATTCCACTGGGCTATAGGATGTTAGGAGTTTTGGGGCAGGAGTTACTTCCCAGAAATAAGCTATATATCCATCCCATGGTCGACAAGTTCTACCGGTCTGTGAAATTTCTACACAATGCATGTCGGTCCGCCTTCATCAAAAGGCTGGACACCCCATATTGTAGCAGAAGACCGGAGAGACCAGGTGAATGAGCATTTTGCTTGCAATTATACAGGACTGAAGATCTTGCTGAACTAAGCTGATAGCTACCAGGCAATTAGGGTTTAGCCATTTAAACTGCATGCCACACAGCGTAAATAGGTTACACAACGGAGCACCTGGTAATGTTTCTTTGCACAAACTGTTAAGGGCCATAAGCAATTCATTTATCAAAGCAAGAACCACCGTATGGCTCTGGTTCGTAGACACATGAGCTGGCAAACGGCCATCTAGAGTTCCTGATGTGACTTCAGGAGCAAACTGGCCAATTATATTAAGCCAAGTGTCCTTCAACAGCAGAAAATTTGATCTTTTAAAAAATATATACAAGTGCAGAATTAAAAAAATCTATATTTTCCCATATGTACACACAGTTTATTTTTAGATATACCTGAAAGCTACAGACGTATTTGCCATAAAATCATCTTCTAATTAATAATCTAAGTACAATATACAAAGAGGAATTTATTGGAATTTAGGAAATATAGGCAATCAATGAGCTTAACACAGAAGGAAAGCTCATTAATCCCCCGTTCGCTTAACACGACTAGCTGGCACAGGAGCCAAAGGGTAAATCCCCAGACCGGGTACCGCTGCCATTTATTAGGTGATGCTACCATCTGCAAGGTTTCACCTTTGGAGCTGAGCATTGCCCGTGAGGCCAAGCGTACGCAACAAACTCTGCTTGACACCAGCCAAAGAAGGAAAAGGCCCGAACATCATTATTCATCAGCTAAGTAGCTGCGGAATCTGCACTCTTCTGCCAGCATTAATCAGCTGATCAGGATTAGTGAGGGACTGATGCTTTCAGTCATTAGAAATCAATAGCTGTGGGTATTTCTGTGGCTTATAGAAACATCAGTTCCATTTGGTTGGATTCCATTTGATTCTATTAATTGGATTTCAGCAGAATTGTTCAGGAAATGCTTTTAATCATTTTTAATTACGGCACTCGCTGGTTGTATCTGGCATTAGCGGTAATGACTGTATTCAACGGTAATGACAGTGGTTGTAGCTTACACTCTATTCCAGGGGTCTTCAACCTTTCTTGAACTAAGGACCACCAAATGAAAGCAGACCAGAGCTAAGGACCCCCTGATTTCATAAATAACGAAGAACTAATGGCCAGGGGTGAACCTCTTGAATATGTTTTAGCTCTATGGATGCTGCCTGTTGAATAGCTATGCTTTGTTGAGAAAGATATTTAAAACTCTGTTTTGTTGAAAGAAATAAAATAGTGAAGCGATTGATGTGCCGATTCTTAGGGAGCTAAAATCATAAGTTATGCAGTACGCAGGAGAGTTGCACTTTGTCAAGTTTTACAAAACATTTCTGCAGGCAGTCCGGGGGTCATGGGGCTTCCTTATGACTCTTGCTGTATTCTAACACATATAGTATGAAATGGAGGTGAACCTTATATGGTAATGGCAGCATATTTGCACATTTTCCAGTGCAAATGTTTTCACCCATCATCCATCTCCCGACTGCTTTTCCTGGTCTGGGCTGTGAGAAAGTGCTTCCTGAAGTATTAAAAACTTCATTTCGTACTTCAGTTTGTTTAGTTGTAATGTTTAAAAAGGGCTGGGTGTGCCGTTACGTGGCACTGCATCTCCATGACGACCCACTGGCTGTTCCGAGGATGAAATGGTCTTATTATCGCTCACTTCCATTAGAATGTTTTTATAGTGTCAACAAAGTATAAATATACTCCCCTCTTGTTTTATGAGGTTGGGCAGCATTGACCAAAAAAAAAGGGGGGGGGCCGTCTTGGAAATGACCCAATGTCTCAGCAGGAGCAGGTGCTGAGCGGCATGGCTTCATCTGCATGGGCTTTGTAAGGGACACATGTTAATTAAAGATGGGCAATGTGGCTGGGGAACTCATCGACTGCGGCCCACACACTGGCTCCGGGCGTGCGGGACACGGGTCAGGGCCAGAGGCTCCATTGTCGAGGCGACATTGTGTGTGTCCAACGAGGAGGAAAAAATTCAGCTTTCCAAATCAGTCATCAAAAATCCATATCGCTCTGACAACTGGCCCCCTGTCTAACTTAATATATTGCTGCTTATTTAAAGCAAATAGAGAGGAGGAAACAAACAGCTTGTAAATGTTTGACTGAATGAGACTATAAATCTAGGTCACATGTCGACACAGATTATTATTAAAAAAAAATGTATCTATCTGGGGGGAGGGCTCTTTGGCATTTTACACTGAGGCAACTTTAACACAGGTGCACAAGAACATTTATTTTATTTTTTTTAAAAAAGAACAGGATAAAAGGAAATCTCAAAGGAATTAAAATGAATCAGAATGAGCCTAATCATATCTAATTCCCGGTTGATTTAGACCGTAAAATGCTGATCCAAATTTTGAATCACTACTTATTTCCCCAGATTGCAAAGTATCTAACAATAAACTTGTGCATGGGTTTGTTTATTAAAACATACAAGAAGCAGTTTTAAGCAAGAATTCCCACCGATTTGTATTTATGTAGAGCATAGAGTTATTGTACGGGATTATGAAACACCATGGGAAATGCGCGCAGTCAAATTCTCAGAGTCTGAGATGCACTTCTCAGTGCTGTACTACCGTCCATTTTCAAATGTTGCGTTTGGTAGCCATGGACACCCACTTGAACATCCCCCCCCCCGACAGGCCCCTCCCACGTCCCACATCAGCATTCAGGTCATGCACAGCACTTGCCTTTTAAATTTTCATTTGATCATAAGCAGTTTAAGATCGGTGCCAGGCTTTATTTGTGGTTTCCTGCAGACCTGTTCACAACGGCCCCTAACAGGGCAGTCTGCAATTAAACCTGAGCCATGGGACCTCTAATCAAAAGTCTGAGCGCAATAAATAAACAAGCAAGCGTCACATATAGAAGACAAAAATATTCAAGATGGATTAGGATGTGTGGATACATTTTGTAATCGTGTTTAGGAGAAAAGGCAAATTTTTGCATTGAGGGAAAAATGGGTGAAGTTGTTTAACATTTTATGTTGCAGATTTATGATAATTTGTGATTACAACCCCCCACCCCCACCCCCTAACATTTTCCCGGGAAAATGAACACCCTGAGGAGCTCTTGAAAACGGAGGATTATTTACATAAAAAAAGCAACCAAGAACCCAAGAACTAGATTACTACTAGTACCGTACAGATAACTTAAACAAGATTATTGAGATAAGCACAAATGATTCCATAATTCTGAGCCCTTGTATGTCTGACACTGTTAGCACTAATGTGATCACTGAAAACCAATCTGCAATTTAAGGGAAGCATAAAATAAAATTCCCCATTTGTTATGCTTCATGTAAAAAAAAATGCTCACTGTAATAATCATAAACCTCAAACAAACAGTGAAATGAAACGATTGCTTTAAGTGTTCCAGATTGTTATATTTAATTTCAAACAGTGAGACACAATGAAATATATAATACTCAGTACAAAATAATGGTTAATATATTAGTAATGGAACTCATCACCATTTCTTAACCTTATGACCAAATTAAAATGAACAGGCTGATTGATGATCTACACTCATTAAGAGCTGAAACCAGATGGACTTTTACCTGAAATACATTTATTCTAAAGATAGAGCAGAAAGGCAGTTTTTCCCCTCTGTATGCAAAATACAAACAATATTTACTGCTGCTATTTTAACTCATAAAAAAGTATAAAACAACAGGAGTGCACACTAAGTGACTTACCAATCCACACGTCACCAAAGAGCTAATCACATATGAATTCTTTACATATGGTCTGACATGTACATCTTTTTTCTGTATAGATTGTTCTACAGCTGGCTATGACAATGTATCCAAATGGTAATTAACCCACCCCCACACATCTCTGGTATTAAAGGGTAACGTTAAAATATGTAAATTATGAACATGTATTTTACATCTGGCATTAAAATATTCGCTTGTTTTTTTTTGTTTTTTTTTACACAAAATAAAAAAAATAGAAACAATTTATCAGTCTTAAAACTCTGAGGTAAAGACGAGACATTGTGTTTTTGGAGAGCCGTTTGGGATTTTAGAGAATTGGCTTGGGAACATTTTTTCGTGAAGAGAAGCATGTTGGACTTGGCCTCGTCCCTAGACACTTACAGCGGATTACATTACAGTTTAAAGATGTCAACTAAAATGAGAGTACGGCAGTTTTTTTTTTTTTTAAATAATTTGTGCCCCCTCTCGTATTCAGCAAGTGTAAAATTTCAGGCCTGCCGTTCCTTGGGAGAGAGTCTTTACAATACCAGCTGAATTCATTTCAAATGCATCTCATAAATTCCAGGGGTAACAGGAGCACAGCAGAGTGAGGGACATATGGGCAAATGGAAAGATGCGCAAGACACAGGTTCATTTTCCACTGAGCATTACGTTACTAGTCAGCAGTCATCTGAGTCACCCATTACAGTCATTCCACCTTTGTGTTTTTTTTTTTTTTTTTTGAAGTTTCCATTAGGCCAGTACACAAAGGATTCCATGACGGGAGTATCGGAGTATCCCTGGTTAAGCTAATTCAGCTTTGCCCGATGGGAGACGTCAGCCTGCAATAATCCATCCCTATAAATAAAGCCTCGGCGTTAAATGGGAGCAGGGTGTGTTTTTTTTTTTTCTGGCGGGGCCACGGGACCGTTCCTCCTTGCATGTCTCCAGGCGGTTCTGAAACGTGGTAACAGAACAATCTAAATGCTGAGCTGCAGAGAGAGTACTCACCAGCTCCCCCTATAATAAAGAGTTGCGTCCGCAGGTCTGCCCATGTGAGGAGGGGGGGATACAGTTTGCTGTAAAATGCACAAGTCCTTACACACTTCTTAAGTGCAACTGAGGAGAAAGCAGCCAGCAATGCTGCATATATCAGGTTCCTCTTATCCGAGAGCTGGGGTTTTGGCTTAGTAGATGCTGACCTGGGACAGGACCTGCGTGTGGGCCTGGATCTGGGACAGGGGCGGCTGAGGCAGAGTGGGCTGGGGGCTGCCCACAGACTGGGGCGCACTGGGGGACCGTTGCGGGGGGGAACACTGAGACTGGTGCTGCTGGAGCTGTTGCTGCTGGAGCTGCTGCATTTGCTGCTGGTGCAGCTGCTGCATGTGGATGTGTTGCAGCTGCATGTGCTGTTGCACATGCTGTTGCTGCTGCAACTGCTGCTGGAGATGGTGCTGCAGCTGGTGCTGGAAGGGCTGCTGCTGGTGCACCGGCTGGTGGTGAAGCTGCTGGTGCCGCATGTGTGCCGACTGCACGGCCGAGCTCATCTGCCCGCCCACCGCCATGGATTGCGCTCCCGCCACCAGGGCTCCGCCGGCACCCATCTGGCCCAGCAGCTGCGAGGGCGCGGCTGAGGCGACGCTCTGGGGTCCCGCTGGCACAGGGGCCGTGATCTGGCTGCCCGCGAGCCTCAAGTGCAGTGGCTTGGGGGCGATGGCACGCGGCAGGGCTTGCTGCAGGGCCTGCGCGGCCGCAGACACGGCGGGGTGCTGGGCCAGAGGGGTGCCGAGCATCAGAGACGCCGAGAGGTTCGTGGAGGCTAGCGTCTGCTGGACTGTGCGGATGGTCTGGGCTTCAGCGGACTCGGCCGCGGCCTGCGGGAGAGAGCGACGCCGGCACTTCAGTCACCACCAGCTTTTTTAGGTCCCTTTGTAGTGAACTATTTAGTGAACTACTTGGAGAACTACTCTGGTCATTCACAAGCCTGTGAACCCCTTTGTGCAAAAGTGCCAATCAGAAAGAAATTCATTAATAAAAGCCAAAGAGTTTCACCTTTGATACCAGACTGGCTCGGTAAGCGGCGAGTGCTTTTAAGTAGTCCTTTTTGGCAGCTTCTGTTTTGCTTTTATAGACCTGCAATGACATTGAGAGTAATGCACATAAGGCTGGAAGACTCAAACAGTGCAGTGACAATGAACACTATAGACACTCTAGACACTGCAGAGCTGTAGAAGCCAATCAAAAGCTCTATTTTGACGTCACCTGCTTCTGCTCTTCTCCCAGACCATCCCACATGGAGGCCACTATTTTGGAAACCTCGCCGAAGGTGGCATTGGGGTTCTGGCCCTTGATGGCTGCTTGCGTGTCTCGGAAGAACAGGGCGTAGGCAGAGACCGGCTTCTGCGGCTCGTTGGGGTCCTTCTTCTTCTTTTTCTTGGGGGTCTTGGGCTTCTTTGCTGCATCAGGGGCAGGCCGCTTTTCGCCAATTACCTACAAAAGAAAAAAGCAGGTCATTTAATGCATGCCACCGTTCACTAATCAAGAACTGGGAGGGATAGGACAGGTCTATTTGATGCCAACCAATACAACAGTAAACATGCGCAATGTATTAACATTTAACAAAAAAAATTACTGATATGTATTATGGTTTAGAAGAAAAAGAAAATTATATGTGGAAAAAAGAAAAAAAAAAGTCAAAGTGAAAAGAAGTACATATTGTAAAAAAGTTACCCTGTTGGTATCATCAGGGTCCTCATCATTGATTGAGCTGGATGGAGAAGGGGTGGCAGACTTGCTGGCAGGAGGTGATGGTGAGGTATGAGGAACGTTTGGTCCCCTCATGTTTAAGCCCAGCGGCGCGCTGAGCTGAGATTGGCTGACAGTGGTCAGGTGGTTTTGTGACATCATGGCTGAGGAGTTACTCATGTTGATGATAGATCTCATGACCACGGAGGGGTCTGGGTGATACTGTCGAAGATGGGCTTGACCAATGTTCTGAATTAAAAAGAGGAAGAAAAAACATTATCCCATTTTATTGAAGGAGGTATTTTCAATCGGAGTTCTTAGGGTTGCGCACACAAACGTCAGAGTACTAGTACAGGCATTCAATGACATTATACCTGACCGTTAATTGATACTTATACACTTATACTATATACAGTACAACATGCAGGTGGCCACTCAATAAAGAGTAATTAAATATTGTACATTACAGTCCAATCAAATCAGTAACATTCTTGGCACATGCCGTACTTTACAGAAATGTATAGCCAAATCTCTGACATATTTAGGAATAAATAGATGTATTCAAAATCTACAGAACATATGACAGAAAGCAAAATCAGTATGATCAAACGTGCAAACAAATACCACTAAAATGAGATCTAAGTGTAAACAACATCTTTCCCACTTTCCACAAATACTCGTGCTAAAAGGCTTTGGTTTTTAAAAGCTTACAAAGGAAGGAGAGATTAAAAGGGTGCACATGGAGATGGGGAACGATGTCAAACAACTGAATGAGTCCATTCATCTTGAATTCAGTACCACACACTAGAATGCATTTTAACATCAACACAATATCGGGAAGGCGAACTCCTCCATTACCGACCCGGCTAAAAGCAGTCTACATTTCATACAATAAAGCACACTACTTCTCCAGCACACACATAAACACAATCTTACTTAGTCAACAATACTTCAACACATTATTATTACCATTAAAGTAACCCTTTAGAAAATGGATGATGGCAGAAAAGATGGCTGAACATAACCACTGCTGTTTTTTCCCCTTTATTTTGTTTGACCATTCTCAATAATTGGTAATATTGAATCTATCATGAGTCAGAGTAATTGTGAACATCTCCAGTTATGGTAAATAACTCAGACAAGGAAACAAACAAACAAAAAAGCTTGTAAAGATACGGACGAAAAAGAGATTAACCAAAAATGTCTCATGGGCAATTTTTTTTTTTGCTTATTACAGTCATCAATCAAGTCAGCGCATTACAAAAGATGGCAATGAATTAAAGATCAGTGGTCAACAATGGAATGCTTATTATCAGATTGTAATTTCAGACAAGCCACGCTTGTCCCATGGACTGTGATTATGTTTATTTGTATGTTTTATGAAACACAGTGAGACTATCAGTATGATGCAGCCATTTAAATTTAAAGCACTGATGTCAGCTTATATCTGGGTTTAAAGATACGCGATGGCCACTGAGGAGAGCAGTGGTGTGGCATTTTGGTGTCTGTCCTATCTTCAGATTCACTATGTCACTGACAAGATGATAGTTTGCGACAGAGCAGGACTCACTGCACTCTGCATAATCCCAGCATGCAACCTTTACAAAAGCACCTCTCATTCAGTCTTGTTTTAGGGATGAAATCCCATTTACATAGTTGCTAATGCACCACAGAACAAAGGTCTATCCACAAGACCTGATCTCTCATTCAAAGAAACCCAGTCAACTATACAGTAAACAGGAGCGAATCCAGCCAACGGAGGAGCTCAAGGTTTCTTCCCACAACGCACTACAGCCACAATACATGGCGCTGTGTAAGCCGTAACTGGCTGAAAATAAAATGTTAACAAGTTCAATTTCCATTCAATCACTAACAGTGCTCTTGGAAATGTGTCACTCCAGAAGGGGAGTAAAATCATCTATATGGTAATTATGAAGATGAATCCGGCAGTAGCTTTCAGCAGCATGAAAGGTCAGCCCTAATAAAGAGAGTTTATCAGTCTCTAGTTCCTCTGTTTTGCTTTTAAACAAGAACACTATTTTATTTTCTCATTTACAGGTGCCCGCATAATTCAGTACTTAAGGCAAATGGGACAAATTCAATTTTGAATGTGAGCAAAGGCTGTAAGTGCATTTAACAGTATGAAAAGCATTTCTCGTTCTTTTTCTCATGTGTACACACACATCTTCTTATATATAGTTCATCTCTTCTTTTCGTTTATACTCTTCTGCTGCTCCACCCCATACCCTCATTCTGATTTTTCCCCCCACTTTGGTCTTGGAGTCTGCTACCCCTCTCCATGCCCCGCCCCCCCCCCCCCCTTTAAATATTTCTCCTGGTGCACTGTGGGTATTTAAAAGTTGTTCAACATGATTTCATTTCATTTTGAGCGCTGCCTGAGAAAACAAAATTACAAAATCAATCACAGAGAAGGTCAGACTGAGACTTCATTACAAGAACTGCATGCTTGTGTGAGTATCTTTCATGTCTGACTGACCCAATATGTCACCCCAGCGTTCTGGTAAAAAAAAACACAGAACGGGAGGGAAGAAAGGCACTTTCTGAAATTGATGTACAACTGATGTCAATGCCACTCAGCTTGGAAGAGAGATAACGTAAAGGTGTAAAAAAGAAAAAGAAAAAAAAAATGGTTTCTGCAACACTGGTCAAATTTTCTATTTTCTGTACCAGAGAGATGTACCATTCTGTGACTCTGCAAGACCAGATGATTATCTAGACTGACAACCTACCAGGGATTACATTTTTAAAGTTAAACGACAAACTAGTTTACAATCCTAAATGATCATGAGTTCTGCTGCTACAATTTCATTTGGGAAATGTAACCAAAAACAAAAAGCATAGATATTAAATGATATTCACATTTAAACGAAAGGCTCCTTCATGCTGCAGAAATGTCGCATCCAGGAACTCCGTTAGTACTTAATAAGGCCTTACGACAAACACCATTCATATTTTACATAATTGTACAAACTTCTGACTTCAACCAGCAGCATTCATTTTATAATGCATATAATGTATTAAAGTTTTTCGTTGAGACTGCTTAGGTAGTCCATCCTGTTGATGTAAACCCATCTGTAACATATCTGACCGTACTGATACAGAAGAAAATCTTTTGTGAGATGTCACTCTATCCATTCTCCTCCCCACAAAGAGTGGGGGGGAAAGAACACAGCCGCGGCGTAACATTCAGGGTATGCTTCGTAAACCATTACGGAGTAACCATGGCTTTCAGAAATGTGAGTTTTGACAACAGGCAAAGCCTGAAGGGGACTGGAGATAAAGCGAAAGTGACGGGTTTACCTTCAATAGAATTTGGCACAACTGAAACCAAATGAGAAATCTGGTCTGTATGAGATGGGATGGGAAGCATGCTGGGAAACAAAAATGAAAGTCAGAAGCTTGTTAGGCTGGCAGATTAAATAAATAACGGCTGCAGATCCCAGGCATGCAGGAGATTTCTGAAGCAGAAGGTATCTGTGGCCTATTTTAAAGATACACATGGAGTGTAACGCTTGGCGATTCGAATGACAATTAGGGTGTCTGAATGTAATAGCGCCACGGTCTGTAAACTCCACTGTACTGCATACAATAATTAATGACACAAACACTACATTGCGAACAACCGAATGAGACTTTAAATTTAATGAGTTTTTTTTTTTTTTTTTTTTTTTTTTTTAAAGTTGGGGGTAGCAAAAAATGCAAGCAAAAAAAAGGTTTATTTATTTATTAATCAAATACATTTAATTATATAAATGCAAAGAACCACAGAAA
>JAODLD010000021.1:983544-1025648 GCA_026781065.1 Mormyrops boulengeri
ACATACATACATACATACATACATACATACATATATATATATATATATATATATATATATATATACACACACATATACATACATATACATATACACACACACACACACACACACACACACACACACTGTATACACACTATACACACATCATTGGGTATAAAGAATATAGTTGTACATTTATAGAAACTATACAGACACGCACACACATACACACAGAGTATACAGCGGCTTGACAGTGTTACCACCCGTAATACTCCAGAGGAAAAACTCATATGCTATAGTCCTCATCTCACAGTGATTTGCTGCACTGCCTGTTTCAGCAAAGCCTATACCTCTGAGCAGAGATAGCTATTCCACTTTCCACGCGAGCTGCATTAAGAAGAGGCCTTCTGTTACAGTATCTGTTTTAATGCAGTGCAGTGAAACACAAGGCCTATATTCCCAACAAAGCCCCACATATAGGTACTATGGCCACCCTGCCTATGCTAGTCTCTCGTACCTGCTGTTTATACCAAAGCCTATGGCTCTGGACCCTGTATGTATAGAATGCACCTATTGTGTCAATGTAACAACAAAACCTGGGAGGCTTTTCTCAGCTTTGCACTATACGGCTCTCCATTCAAACACAAAGCTGCGCTGACAAAAATAGTAACACTACTGTCAGCACTACAAAAGACTTCTAGAAGCACCATAGATACAGAAATATATATGCACACGCAAGCATTTGTGTATGTATATTATGCACATGATATATGCGTATTATACACTGGTGTGTGTGTGTATGAGTGTGTCGAATCATATTTACAGATATATTTTAAATGCGTGCAGAGATATACCATTTAAATATGTATAGAAGTATCCATTGAGGTCTGCGATACGTTCTGGAAATGTGGATGTAAGTCAATCTCCATGCATCATGATCGTTATGGGGAGAGGTCAAATATACTGTATCACGCCTGATACAATATCACACACACTTAAATAAACCTCCATAGCTGCAGGGCAATCAGTTTGTTTTGGTTCTTACTGTACGCCGCACACAAGGTAAAAAAAAATAAATAAATTTTAAAAAAGCGCGCTAATGTCCACAACGTCTACTTTTATTAAGGCTCTTAAGAAACCTCATTTGTAAGTATCAGGCGTTAGTCGATAAGACTTGGGTTGAACTTAATGATCTGTTTATTTTCATAACACAATGCCACAAACATCAGTATCTCACCCTTGCATTAATCTAAACTAAGTATAACCGTTAAAAACTGTTATCCCCACGAGAACGTGCACCCAAACACACTTGAGGCAGCCACCGCATCGTCCCAGTACTCACCCCCGGCAGAATGTTATTGTGGACTGTTCCATCCTGCTCCATCAGGCTGCGGGAGATGGTGATGTAGGGCAGTTCCAAACTCTGAGGGGGGAACTGCGGGGTGAACTGCCCTCCCTGCGAGTGGGGGGCGTCCAGGGTGCCTGGGAAGGTCGTGTCCCCCTCGGATGCGCCGAAGACCGGCTCCGTCTCAGGAGGGGGGGTGATGGGTGGGATCTCAAACTCCTCATCGCCTAGGCTGGGCGTGTGGAAGGTTTGCTACAGGAAAGATGAGAATTCAAAGTAAGATTTCCATTTTAACTGCAGCTGTAATAGTGGATCCACTATTACTCTTTGATTAAATTTGGGCATATTTGTTTTTTTTTCCATCAAAGGTTTACAGACCGAAAATAGAGTTCACCAAATAAAATCTAAATTATAAGAAAAATATTTAAATAACCCAAACCCTTCCTTCCCCCAGAAAACCACCCGGCCGCCTCTGGAAAAGAAATGAAAAACATTTGGCTACTGCTGACGTGTGTTTGGGAGCGAACTGGAGAAAATACATGTCAGAGTGAGATTGCTTTGAATGATATTTCCAGAGCTTATTAACCCTGACCAGAAGTGTTTCCCTTTGTTCGCCTTGCTCCTGCCCTTAAATCTGCCCATCAGACAGCTTAATCTCTCCGCCTTGGAATTAAAGCTTTCGGTCACAGTTAAATTGCTTTTATTTTGTCACTTTGTGATGGAATTTCTCACCTTCCCCGATCAAGTCTGCAGTCTGCAGATTCACAGGGCCTCGGACAGATCCCCTAGGAAAGCCAAGACTGCTCCCACAGCTGTATAAACACTAAGGCCTCGAACGTCACCCCCCAGTCTACCTCCAATATGTAGCTACACAGAAGCTGTTTGCTTTCGCGAGACGGAATCTCTGTTAGGTCGTTAATCTGATTCTAACGTGTTGGGTCCCATATGACTGAAATTAAATTTAGCTTGTCCTTCAGTGGTAGCTCCTGCTTCCTGCTCGTTGCTGTCGACCCTTCAATCTGTAGGTGTTTTAGAAGAGCAAGTAGCTGCAGAAATGCGCTAAAACATCCGCTATTACAGCGTTTGACGTAGCCTGCGCCGCTTTACAGTGCTGACATTAGCCAGTGGATTCGCTTGCAAACTCTGAAAGTCAGGAGTCTGATAAGCATCGATGAGATGTGCCTGTACAAGCAAATAATAGCATCTTTCCTCTCTCTTTGGTTTAGTAACTATGTCCGCCCTTCTAGCAATTTCTTTCACAGCTATCAAATTGGTTTTCCATCCCGAAATGACAATTCTGCTCTCCCCCCTCCTCCCCCCGGCTTGGTGTGTGAGAAATGACGGCACTCCTGTTCCTGAAAACACAACTACGCAGCCTCGCTTCTTAACGATCCTCGCTGGGTGACAATGCCAAGGTCCTAACACATTTTTAAGAGTTGGCATGAGTCATGGAAACCACAGCAAACTACTCTCAATATGACAGGGATATCAGCAAAAATGTGCTAAGAACGCTATATGCACAATTTTCATATTTCGAACCCTCATTTTAAAATACAGCATGTTGATGGCCATACACCTTTCATGAAATGTTACAGGTCAAGAATATTTTTTGAATTATTCCAATAAAGTGGCACTGAATGCATGTCCTGAAATGATTCTCAAATGTGCAATTTCACAGACTATTGTTCGTGCAAATTACTTCACACTTTGATACTGCATGCTAGGACAGCACATTGTACAGTAGTCAAATGCACAAAAAATCTTTATAAGGATCTTTATAAATCTTTATAATTCAAGTGACCTGGGTCAGAATCAGAGAATGCAACCAGAATGTTGCCTCAGACATCATTAAGGGGAAAGAATGCTTAAATCAGTGACACTATTGAAGCAAATACTCAATGAGCTTACATACAATATAGACCAGCATAAGCGTTAGACCCATATATAAGGATCTTCTTGGGCACAAAACACACACGCTGTCAGTTTTGACATTGTCGTATCCTGGGGCCTGCTGTCGCATGGCCCGACGGAGTCCACTTCACACCACGCTAAACTTTACAGTCTCTTCACACGAAACTAGCCTAATTTTGGACTGGAAGAGGCTTATGAGTCTCTGATCCCAGATTAAGAGATGCAAAATCCACTGTATTCACGTCAGCTGCCGCCTGATTATCCATTTAAATTGTTCTGAAAGCTCAGCAAAGCTCAGAAGCCACCTAGGGACTGAGGATGGAGGAGGAGCGCTGTCCGTTTAAGAGTGCGGATTCCACTGACCAGTCACACATCATCACACAATTCATTTAAGAGAGGCTGCTCCCAGAATGCACTGGGCCACCCCTAACCACTATGTTTATGACATCTGTGTTTGTGCAGGGAGTGTGTTTGCATGGGGAAATGGTATGGAAAAGGGACCGAGAAATGGAAAAAGAGAAACATGGGTTGGGGGTGGGGAGACTTAGTTTAAAGTTTCAGGTGTAATTGCAGAATAACAGCTTTGAAAATATACTCAGCTTCATCACTGTCCGGCAGCCGGACCAACAGATTCTTTAATTTATTGGAAACTTCTTCAAAGTCCAGCTTAGCTGACAAACTAAATTAATTTCATCATGATTTTATGATTAAGCAGAGTGACACATGTGATGCGTGTGTGAAACCAAAACTAAATCTACCATTTTCCCCTCTTGGAAAGCAATAAAGGAGACTTTCATTACATAAGCAGGCTGAGGCTCTGTCATGTGACACTGCCAAAACGCCAAGTAATTACACACCAGCCTTCCAAAATAATCTGGTACTTATAAGCTATGAAGCAGTTTCCTTTTTCCTTTCTGAATGCGACTCGAACCCCCATCATAAACCATGCGGTTTCCTTTTGAGCTCTTCTGGTGGAGGCCATCTTGTCTCACTCCTCATCTGAGAATCCACACTTTAAAAACATCCAGGCTTGATTAGCAGGCTGAAAGATCCATGATTGAAAAACACCACAGCTGATATAAAGGTAACTGAATTTGCGGCCTCCATTAAATATTAACTGACATTGGCATTTCAGCCAGACTTCCTGTGACGCTGACCAAGATAAGCAGATAGAAGAGAGAGAGAGGGATGGATGGATAAGCGGAAGGGTGGATGGATAAGCGGATGGATAGATTGATGAGCAGATAGAAAATGGATGGATGGATGGAAGCATGGATGAATAAATGGATGGAAGGATGAAACACTACCTGTCAGCAATAATTAATAAAAAAATGTATGTTGAAGTGCTTTGCTATTAAATAGATGCATCAGGTTTGTGAATGACTCCCGCGTACTGCCCCTCCCCCCTACACCCTTGACTGTTGACACAATCTACCTCCAACCAACGATGTGCTATTCATCTTATTTTGCACTGAAACCGGGCACACAGGACCAGCCACTTATCTACTGCTTTTTATCCACTTTGCAGTATTTGCATTATGTTTAGATTGCATTAAGTGTCACATTGCACCTTGTGCCTGTATTTATGTTTGTAATTGCAATTGGATTTATTGTCTTAGTAAGCATCTTCGTTTGTATTTGTGATCTGTATTTTGTGTGTTTGTTTGTATGTATTTATGTTTCCCAGAGGCCAGAAGGACACAGAGTAAGATTTTCATCGCATAGTGGAGCGGACTGTTTACTCTGCATATGACCATAAACTCTTAAATCTAGTGTAAAAGCAGAACTAGCACCCGGTGTCATAATAAGCCCTTAATGAGAGACCAGTGTAGGTCTCACAGCCAAGCCTACAGTCACACCCTCTGCCTGGGCTCGAGACTCAGAGGATTAATACGGCCTGCGGTACAGGGGGAAAAAATGCATCTACTGTGAAATCGCATGACTGCCTTTAGAGAACCGCATTTTTAAATGTCTCTTTAGTTTATGCAACGAGCAACACGGACACATGCCAAAAATCCTGCTTAAAATAAAGCAAAAAAAAAAAAAAAAGAGAGAGAGAGAGAGAGAGGAACATGTGGTTGCCGGCTCCGCTGCCAGCTCCTGAAATGCGCGCTGCAGCGGCAAGCCATCTGCACCACAACACCGGCAACATTTGCTCCTTTTGATAAAATGCAAATCTGCGAGGCTGGTGTATGAACTCCCAACAGCCTGACACACCGCGTTTCCACAGCTGGGATTAAACTGTTTCTGAACAGCTGCTGTTGCCTCTGCCTAAACTCGGACTCCTACGTGTAGGTTTTTTTTTTTTGGGGGGGGGGGGCAGCACAGCTCTGTCACGCGACACCCTCCAGCTCTCGCCTCATGCTCGCCAGCCGAGCCTTGAAATAGCCGACTTCTCCAGTTATCCCCCGACTCGGCCGACATCCATGCAAATAAGCTGCGTGTGAACAATCATCCTTCTCGGGCGGGATATGCGCCGCGGGGGCCGAGGTGGCCGAGATCCGTTACACCTCATTTAGGCCCGATTCCTAACCGAGCTTCGCTGAGCCCAGTCACAGATCCCTATCCTTCCCGTTGTTCTCCGTGCCGTGGAAGGAGGCCTTAGTATCCAGGGTCAGGCAGCAGGTTCGAGTGCGTTTCAGGAAGATGTCATCAGGAGGGGCTGATAACATCGTTAGCTATCCGGGGGGAGGGGGAGCTAACAGAGAAGTCTCCATAATGATACGCAGTCCTACTCCACGCACAGATGAGCGGTCGAACCTGCAATGACGTAACTCAAAAGTAAAGATGTAACATCATTCTTCACCAGTAATCGAGTTATCGTACGTCGTGTCGAGCCGAACATCCCTAATACAGCCTAGTCCTAAGTGTACCTTCATGGGAGTGGAATTATGTCGAAAAATTTAGGGGTGTGGTGGGTGGGGGGTATACTTTCAAAGGGGACGGTTTTGCTCATTTTTTCCCCCCATGGGGAATGGCATACACACACAACCGAGGCCTGTCCTTGGCCCAACCCCATCTATCCATTTTTACAGCAAACACTCCAACGTATTACCCTACTATAATCGGTATGATAATCATCATCAGCACAAACCCAGAATTAACCTCCCTTCCCTTTAGCTGCAGCATGGCACCTAAAATAATATCGAAATTGCACAAAAAGTGCAAAGACTGCAAAATGCAAATGACCTATATTCTCATCAAACAGTTGGATAAAATAAATCTCTGTTGTGGTTCTGAGTGCTACAGTGGGGGATTTTCTGCGTTGCTCCCCCCCACACAGCTGTTACAGCCTCCCTCCTTCGCTGCCCAGGCACCACCGGGCATGCGTGACCAGCTGAAGGACAGCTTGATGGACTGTGTAATGGAGAAGTCTTTCTACGTCTAATTAAACCGCCCTTTCTTACGCTGCACTTCATAGAAAGGAAGAAGACATTGAAAGCTGGGAATCGGCCTCATTTGTCTTGCATGCATCCCTGCCCAGAGCATAAAAGGACCAAATGGGAAGATGGAGAGAGTGTGTGGGCATTGAGGAAAGGGTACTTACATCACCAGCTGCCAGGAGCAGGCCGTTCGCCTCTGCCATGTTCATGTAGCCGTTATTGTTCCCAAACTGCTGGGAGGGGAAAAAAATAGGCTTATATTATTGTGCTTTAGAATCTACCTTTACCACAATATGAGATCACACCATGTGAAGATCCAATATATTAAGTGCATTGAAAGCTTAAAGTCATTGTAAATCCAGCCTGGCTAGCTGGGTCAAGAAGGTCCAATCCAATCGGTCTGTTCTGATGTTGGATTAACCTCGCGGCGTCCTTGAGTGCAAGTGCTGTTATATTACTCCGTTACCGCAAAGAAAAAAAAAAAAAAAAGGCAGTTTAACAGAAGCAACAGAGAAAGTGGGCCGGCTATTCAGCGCAACGGGAGAGACAATTAATGGCACGTTTGCATCACAAAGCGAAGTAATGAGACGCAACACAAATTCATTAACTTTCAGATGCCCAAGAGGGAGGATGCGGCCGTCACTCGAAATGAGAGAACAATGTTTGTCTTGATTCCTGTCAGAAAGTACAAAAGTACTGCAGGAGACTGGACGACTAGCTAATCTATCCCTTGGGGCGGAGTACAGAAGACCTCTCCTTTCTTCCGAGACGAGCCCACTGACAGGTATTAGCAAAAGGACATGGAATGAAGAATCGCCGGCAGCATCCCGAGTCGGAAATTTTACGCGTTTTTGTGCGAACTCACACAGCTGCGACGCATACTCAAGAAAATGGGAGCGCTTCGGTTTTTCATCTACAAGGGGCCTTCGCGGAGAAACGCGATCAAACACCATTACACTAAAGCTGACATGTATGACTTGACATATCATTACAAATGTAAATCTAGGGTTCTGCCCCAAACCGAAGCATAAGTATCATATGGATGCTGGGGGGGGGGGTGGTTAATAATCTGTGGCATAATCAGGACAATTATTCATTAAATAAAATGTTTCTTTTTCCCTCTGTTCAAAAGCCTTTCAGTAAAACAGGAAAAAGCCACAGCCAATCAGCTGTGAATGGCATCTGCTAATTAGTATATTCCCTGAGGAAAGGGGAAAAAGTCAAGCAATAATAACAAAGTGCTCTGATGAGAAAAGGAAAGTGCCTAAATCAAACCTTTGCTTTAAAAAGACCAGAAGTAATGTCTCACTGTATGGGTTTTAACAGCACCGGCCTGCACATCTCTCTCAAATTTAACACTGGGGGAGCACCATCCACACTAACACACTCTGGGCCTAATTAACCTGGCAGAGACCTGTCTGTGGGACATGGGCCTGTGCTTTTCTTCTTCACTGCTGAAACGAGAAGCTTGGCCACTAAAATCAATCTTCTGTATTAAATCACAGAAGGGTGATCTGTGAAAGTAGCGCCTGGTAATACTCCCACTATGCCTATTTTTAGGCTAAGAATGAGACCAGAGGATACAGTAAACAATACTCTGTCTGGAAGGCACTGGAGAATCCTGACATGGGGTGGGGGGAGCTTATATTCTAAATTTTTAATCTCCCCCTTTAATATCTTTGCAGCCCAGTGCAAACAGCCCATATTGATACCTTCCTAATGCTTAAAGAGTGTAAGACTGGTGCTAAATGTGTAAGTCACGCAAGACATATAGAAAAACACAAACAAAATATAGACATAGAGAAGCTGTATTGATTCAGCTGTTGTCAAATTGATGCACTGGCACATTAGTCTTGATGATATGCCTTAAATAAGATAGGAGAAAGAACTGCTAACAAAGAAATACTAAACCACTAAACTAATATTAACAAAGTGTGGTTTGAGTAGCTCGCAGACAGCTGGTCTTTATTTTTAGAGCAGTTCAGTTCATTCTCTGAATGCATTTTGTGTTCGTGTTCAAGGGCTGCCTAACTGAGCCAAATGCCAAATGAAATTAAGAGTGATTGGAGGATCTGCACTGCTGACAGAGGGGTCTATACAGAACTGGGTCATCCCACACAATGGGCACTCTATAATTAAAGAGATGAGGAATTGATGACGGCTGCTTTAGGTCAATTAGCGCAAACAAAGCAGTATTTCCATGGAAAGTGTTTCAGGAACCAGAGCAGGTAATGTGATTGGTGGATCTGGAAAGACAGACAGATAGAAAAAGGTGGCAAAACAAACGAATGCAGCTCAAACTGAATTCAACTGAAATGATTCATCAACCATGGAAATGCGTACTATGACCGTGGAGATTTCCAGAACAGTCCAAGGTTTGACTTTAACAGTAACCGCTGAATATCTACATGCGAAACGCACATATCGAACTTTCAGAAATATCCCGAAAAAGAAATGACAAAAAGATTATCAGTTTTGGATAAATCTCCTTTAAGTTTTATGTCTGGCAACCAGGTTGGCTTAAATACCTCACAGCTGCCAAAAGATTTGCTGGTTTTATAATTAGATGGAATTATGATATAATCATATCACTTGGGGGAGCAGTTACTCAAATGAATTTTTTTATTTTAAATTAAACTGGTGATCATGCATCTGCAAACAAAATGAAAGATGATGAGAATTTGCACATTGAGCTCCAGAATCATATTTCTGCAGTATAACTCTTAGGCCATTCTTTAACAATGCAGACATGCAATGTTGGCTCACACAAACAGCTGATAAAGTGGTCCACTCATTCACAAGTCCACCATACAATACTGATATGCAACAATCATATGGTACATAAAAATCACTAGAGCATTAACATCGTCGAATGCATTCAGATATAATCACCTGGACCTACCTCTGTTAATATAGAGCTAATTCTCTCCCATCCCCCAAAACACCAGCACATCTTCTGCAATTCTATGCTACTCTTGCCTTTTGAAAATTTTAATCTTTCAACTTAAAGTTTATCAGAATCTTATTTTTGTTAACTACCGAACAGTTGTATCTCAGTTGTATAATCCTGAAAAGTTCTTATATTTGGGGCATCAAAACACACAAGTCAAAACAGGCAGGTTCCCAAAAGAAAAGACATCTGGCAGTCTTCTGAAAGAAGACAGGACATGCTTTGATAAGGTACAATATCGACACGCTACATTTTGTAGCCAATTGCTGATATGAATCTAGCTGATACAGACAAAAGCCCTCAATCTGGAAGCAAGGTACAGATTGTCAGAAAAACACCACCAATCTTGTTTGCATTCACTGATTAAGAGATTGTTAGTATTTACAAAAACAGCACAATGCCTCTGCCATTCTCCCAAAAGATCGCCATGTTTCTGTCACTCTTATCATTGTGTCTCTCTTCACAAAAGTGCAGCGAAATCTCTTCAATCAACAGAGGAAACAAGGCAAGACAAACAGGAGTTAGGTCCTCTTCACCATCTGCTGCTCTGATGAAGTCGTCTCGCAGTTACCTTTCTATTTACATGGCACCTGAAGCCAAAAG
Organism: Mormyrops boulengeri; assembly: GCA_026781065.1. Taxonomy (NCBI): domain Eukaryota; kingdom Metazoa; phylum Chordata; class Actinopteri; order Osteoglossiformes; family Mormyridae; genus Mormyrops; species Mormyrops boulengeri. The sequence continues at coordinate 993,719 of JAODLD010000021.1, forward strand.
ATACAGTCAATTACAACCCAATTCATGTTATACATTCAGGGCAGCTGCTCTGACAAGATCATTTAAACTCAGCTGGAAAACACACATTTACTACATCGCCTTGCTTTTGTGTTTGCAACTTGGTTTTTAATGGTTTAGTTTCCCATATGTATTCTTTGTATCAAATTAAACAAATAAAGCTAGCAAATATTCTTTAAGGCCAACTGTCCTATAAGCGGATGCAAAAAGAAGTTTATGTTTAAGTCAACCCTGATCTTCATCACGAAACACCAGCCAGACGGCAGTTTGATTGAGTCTGTGTACTGCACCTCAGCTCCATGCTATGGGAGCTGAAGCTACGATGGCCTGTCTCCCTCATTCAGAGGGCCTGCTTAATGTCTTGCTAGGATATCTAAATGGCAATTAAAAGAACACCTGCATCTTCAGGTGCTTGTGGTAATTAATACCCTCCACACAAGGCCCTCGCTTACCGTTCCACCTGCTGACATTTATATGCAAAATTATGCATGCCAAAATGCCATTTTCATATGGAATATAAACAGGTTTTAGTGAATGAGATCTGAAGTAACATGATTATAAAGTGTAATTTATCCAAAGAGATATTTTCTTCCCTTCCTTAAAACAATCCCTCCATCCTTTCCCATGAGTCACAACAAACCACTTCCACCCTTCAATGACATCACCATTTTCATTCTGGGGAGGGTTCCCTCTTTTAAACTGGAGGGGAGAGGGGGGGGCAGTGTTAATACAATTCTGTAATATACCTTACATCTGACCTCCAGCACTAAGATGGGTAATTGTTAATATAATTATTTGTATTTGTGCCAGGAATCCTGAAAATGAAGACTTCTGAATGCAACAGCAATACAAATTTCATCCAATAAAAACCAGTGATGCTTAGCATTTGAATCTAAATCGTGCAATGATGCAAACCAGGCTCTATGGATAGATAATGTATTATTTACTACAGCATGTCCATCACTCTAAGATCATTTACATGCACGTAAATATTTCAACGTTAGAAAGGCTAACAGTGGCAGAATTCTGAAGATGCCATTTCTCATCCTAATTAATGATTTCAAGAGTGAGGTTTCAAGATGGCTGGGAAGCTTGGACGAAATATAATCAATGAGAGACTGAAGCTCGGGATTCCAGAATGCATAGAGACAGACAGACAGACAGATAAACAGACAGAATAATAAAAGACCCACAGATAACTGGGTCAGACTGGTTTGTTCAGCAGAAATGTTGCACTCAGAGAGACCACTTCAAAGGGTTCTCCTGAGTACATTAAGCACAAGGGAACTTAGATCAGAGAAGAGGAAAAATTTCCAAAGAAAATGAAAAATTTCCATTTGAAAAATAAGGAACTTAACGTAAAAGTACTGAAAAGTGCCATATGCTTTTTCGCCGGATGGGTGCGTCTGCAGGGTGCTGCTCATAGCCTCGTTCCTTTCGGCCGCTTCCTGCTTTGTTGGCCTGCCTTTTACAGTCAACGGTGTTTTAACATCATAGGAAACCACCATCACTCCCAAGCCCCTCCCCCTCCTGTTTAGTTAATGGCTTATGGCTTGTGTTCCGTGAACATTTTATATTGCTTATGTAGCCAAGACATTTTAATGGGCAAATGGAGATCCAAGCACAGAGGTAAGTGGTACAGCCGACAAGGGAGCGACGAATGGTAGCTAGCCATCAGCAATCCACGTTTTCTGTTGACTGAATAACCACCTCATGAAAGATGAAACAAAAGCAGTACTGCAGATCAATAATACAACAGATTAGGAGAATGACTTTTGGGAATAGGTGTTTCGGTGATGAGTTCTTCATGTAGATAACCCCAACGGGTCAAACTGCAGCTTGCGGTTTGGCCCGTGGGGGAGGAATGACCGAGTGTCATTTGAAGTTTGTCTTCTCGTAGACAGCGGGTTCGGCTGTTGGGGGGGGGGGGGGTTGCTGTGTAAATACAGTCGCTGTGAGAAAGTTCCTGCTAGTCGTTATGTCTTACCATTTGCTGAGACGGCTTGAGAAAAATTCCCTGCACGCCTCAGTTATACTAGCAGTTTAATTCTGTACTGTGAAGATACTCCTGCTTGATAAACTCTCATTCTTCCTCTCTATCTTTGGTTCAGCTAGACGGAATTTTCAGCTCATTGCCATTCCTCTTTGGCTTTTATGATTTGTGTCATTTCTTTTAACGGCCCCCAAGCCATACCTATGTATTACTAAAAACTCAATTTAACAGGCGCGGTGCAACAACTCACCAGAAACACTAAACATTTGGTTCTGAGAAGTACACCGGCTCAGATTAGAAATTAGTATGATGCATATTTAGACTTAGATAAATTCAATTATCCACGTTCATCACGGCACAAAATTGCTCGATTTTTCTTTAAGTTACATTTAAGTTCATGGTGCTTTCAGAGGCTTTGAAAATAATCAGGCCAAGCTATATTTCAGAATCACCAGCCAATGGAGTTCAGCTGCATTGTTTTGGGGACACTTTAAACAGCAGCCTGACAAAGACCCTTTATTTAGAAATATCAGTGCATTTACTGCAAACCTATATTTAATTTGACAGATGGAGAAGGGCTAAGCTACTTGGGTTAAATGTGGCCTGTTTGAGGTTTGCTGAACACAGTGCTCTTTCATCTCCATTACACACATTACTCAACTCCCAGAACCCTACCTGGGTTAGTGCGCACGTTTGAGCAAAATCCAACATAACCATCTATAAAGCATGTTGCCTCCCCGAGATCGCCTTGGACTTTTTTGCCATGTTTCCATTTAAAAATCGATTTTATTAGGGTAACAACAGACCATTACCAAAGGGAGTGGTACAGTTATAAAAACAAAATGTCCATTTCTAAATCACCATTAAACTGCAACAGACAAAATCTCTATGAGTAATACGGGAGAAACAGAAAGCTGAAATTGTTCTCATATATTTTTGGTCATATTCCATTTCATGGCATCAATATTTTTATGAAAATTCAGAACCTATTATTTTCCAAAAAATTCATTTCACCCAAACCGTCAACAAGGAACACGAAGCTTTTTTTTTTTTTTTTAAGCACAAGGGAATCAGGGTGCTGTATGGAAAGACTGGTGTGCCAGCCTGTTTAAACTGTGGGGTGTACTGTATGAAACAAATGTATCTGCCTACCGCTCCAAAAAAAAATAAGGGCAATATGGAGGAGCAGAGGTTATTGTTCAATTTAAATCTTGGCTTCCTTCCCAGAACAGTACAAGACTCCAATTTAAGGCTGGGTTGCTGGGTGCAACTGACAGAGGTCCTTCTGCAAATACGATTGGGCGCATCTCCAGAAATGTGTCTGGAAGCTGACAATCAACAAGTCGGCAAAGATTAACAGTATGACTCGAGCAAATTAGTCCAAATTATGGAAACATACGGCTGAGGATGCTCATTTTCCCACTTTGTTCAAACTCCAACAAGAAAACGGTCCACTACAAACTCCACCGTTTATTTTATTTTTTTGTAGCTGAGCTTCTTCATCAGAAACTTTTTCACAAACGCAAATATAAGAGCAAAGGGGCCAAAACTAAACGCAAGGAACACAGCTCTCCAGCAGACAAATGGCTGTTTGAAGCTGGTGTAATTAAAATGCCCTTCAATTTTCATGCCACATGACTCTCCCAAAGGAAACCAATTACAAAAACAAAAAGGGACCAATTTAAAAAGCTTGGGTTTTTTGTTTATTTACACCCAGAAGTCCAGCCTAAATAGTATTTAACCATAATTTTTTTTCTAAAAGGAGAAGAAATTATTGCTATGAACCACCTGCACTTTTATAGAGTTAGGGTTTTATAAACCTTAGATGATGCATGAAGGACATATTGGCTGATCACTTTGCTGTAGTCCATCAGCAATGAATAACGCAATAGCTCAGGTCTGCTGTAAGTATAGCTATAAATTTCCTTGACAATGACGTGTGAGGGACGCGCCTGTCTCTATATGAGCAATTTTGTCATTTTTTTTTTTGACGGATCATTATATCCGAAAAGCAAAACATGAAGAAGACCTTGAGTAGAACAACATGCAACATTCTCATACTTCTGCTACAGTGTTCAGTTTGATACAAGTTGACCAAGTTTATTTGACCTAATCGTGTACTGCCACAAATTTTTTGTGTATTACAATGTTTAATTCAAAATCTGCTTTAGTGCTCATGCTGTTCTTGAGGTTTCACTGAATCGTGAGACATTAAAATATGACCGGGAATTGAACACATAATCGGGGGGGGGGTTCCCCTACTGAGAATATGCATGACTGCAATAGGAAAGGCTCAGGAAACAATAGTTGTTAAATTGTTTTCCTTTAGGAAGTCAATTTACATTATGAACCAATACAGACGATGTAACAAACGCATTAAATCATAAATTCGGCTAAGGAAAAAGACATAGCAACCAGGTTCCTGATATATGATCTGTCAGCAGCAATATAATAGCTTTGTTTTAGAGGGACAACCACAGAATCTGCTAGAGTACTTTATTACTTTCCTCACTGTAACTCCAGAACTGATCGTGGATTCAGTGAAACTTCTTAAAAGTACTCTAAATGTGCCTGACAGTCTTCCAGAGCAGTTGGTGCTGCAGCTGGCAGAAAACGTTTGTGGACCAGTTGGAATTATCTGGACTTCTGCACGAACGGCTCCTAAAATATGATCCGATCTTCACATAACTCATAATAATAAGCACAGGCGCATTTAACAAAACACACAACATTTCACATTGCCATATTTTTACTTGAATAACCAAGGTCAAGTCATGGAAAAGATATGCAAACCCTTAAACTTATAAACCAGTGAAACTGGTAATAACCCCAAATGATGTGACCTGCACTGCAGTTTGAAGGTATTTTGCACGATGTACATTTCCGGCATAGTAACCTCCCCTAAGCAGCGCTAGTCTCCACTGCGTTTCTTAAGATAGAAACAGGAATACAGACATTATCAAGCTCAGCAGCTGCCTGCACATGCTTATCTGTCACCCTAGGGTTCTCTGTCACCTGTCTGAAGATCCTACCACTAGGGTTTGGTTTAAGGAAACTCCTATGGAGGAGCAGCAATAGCGCTGAATGTCTTCCAACTAACTGCCTTCCTTTGGTAAATCTGCCTGTGGTCATCAGAAATCCAGTCCTATGAGTCTCAACGCTTCTGACTGGGCCATATTGCAGTTGATCAGAACTAGTAATAGCCAACCAAAACTGTCTTTAATAAATAAATATCTCTATCTCGCTCTCACGCTCTCACTCTGTGTGTGTGTGTGCGTGTGTGTGTGTGTGTGTGAGCAGGTCAAAACCTGAAATCGATTGGAGCGCCTGACTACACTGACCCTCTTTTCAAAAGGGTTATTCTCTAGAGGTTCTTCAAACCATTAATTCAATAAAAATGTAGCAATGTGAATTGCTGCATGTCGTTTGTCTTTATTATTATGATAATCATTATTATTATTATTATTATTATTATTATTATTATTATTATATGTTATATTATTATTATATGTTATATTATTATTACCGTCTTATCACATTTTAGGAATCCAGATTAAGTCATGAACAATATGGAATTTTCAACATGACTACACAGGCCTGACCTACAGTAAACCCGAGACGAAACTCCAGGAGAGTACAGTTCATTGGTTTATAGAATAAATTACAGTTACAGCAGATGTAATATCGGTCTAGAGCATGGCAGCACTGTGAGGGTAAGTCACATTATTAGTTGTGTCACAATCGGGCGTTTGGAAAACACCGAATGCGGCGAAAACACGGCATGTGTGTTATAACACTGAGGCTCTTCCTTCAGTAGGGGTGTGAAACTCCTGCCCAAAATCTAGCAGTGATAAATAAAGCTCCGGGGAATCACAATGAATTCTTCAAACTGGGCTCTGTTCCCAGCACCCCCCTCCACCCCACCCCACCCCCATTCATCTTCATTTCTGTTTGACCTGCTTTTTTTCACACCTCTCTCAGTACAGTCTGTGGGAGGGTGCTGCAATTTTGCATTCAGCAACCTGAATCTTAAAAGTAAGACAGTTCAATAAAAAAAGAGAATCTTGAATAATGCAAATTAATTATCCCAAATGCAGGCTTTTCCACCGAACATACAATAGCATTGTGTTAGCATACAGCTGGGGGAAGATCACACTCCCTGTACTTGCTGGGAACCTGACAAGCTGTATGCATGTGCTACAAATCTGCACCTACATTCTGACCTTAGCCATCACTGAACTTTCATCACCGCGAACCTGATTATCAACCATCACTGTTTTATAACGCCAACCCCCTGGGCTGAAGCAGAGGCACACACCCACACCTGTACCAGGTGAAACACCAAAGTCACTTACAGTGAGAGGAGGCGGTGAAAAGAAAAGGAGAAAAAAAGAACCTGATCCCAATGTTTCACTGAAAATTTGGTGCCAGTAGAAATCTTAGACCTAATATTGTATGACTTCTTCTAATGGCTGAAATGATATGGTTTAACAAAAAAAAGTAACAAAATAATCATTTTAATGATGAATTAATATGCTGCACAAGACTCTAGGCAAAAACATTGATACTGATGTACTTGTATGGATTCATATAAAGAATACCAGGTGTACATCATTGCCGGATTATACATTATACAGGGCTCTAGGGCATGAATACACATTGTTATTCAAGTGTATCTCATTTACACTTAAAACAAGGTCCTTCTGGATTTTAATTAATCTCTGAGGTAAATCCCAAGGGGACCAGCCTCAGTAAAGAGAACCACTTTGATTTATATGCTCTGCTGTTATTCCTGCTTGAGGCCTGCCTTTTGTCAGGCATTTTTCCTGAATAATATGTAGATAATGCAATTATACCATTTGTTAATTAGTTTCAATATTTTTCATGTGGGGGGGCGCAAACAGAAAGCTAAATGAAAAGCTGTCCAGTTATTCCAGTTCCATTTTTTTTAATCTTCACCTACATGCAATAAAGACCAAAATAATGTGCTAAATTTGATTGCTGGGGCAAAGAAAGAACAACTTTGATACCACATGAAATGCTATTAAAAACAACGGCCACCGTGGAACATGCTTTCAAAACTAATCAGCCTTCCCAGCCTTCCCAGCGCTAATGGGGGACTCCTGGGAGGGAATCGCACTAAATTTGGGAAAATTATGATGGACCTCCCTCAACTTATTTAATCCATTTTTTTTTTCCATTGAACAAACAATTGAAAGAATTTAACTGGAAGGATTTCAAGGATTTTATTGGAAGAATGTGACAACACATCTCTACGACTGTACTGTTGATACAATAGCCAGTTATATTTATGGGGCCCTTGGAAGGTAAAGAACGAAATGGATTTCAACATAGAGACAGAATTGAAAACACTTTACCGACCTCTTTAAACAGACCTACTATCCAGCAGCGCACCAAGTAGTGTCAAGTAGGCTGTGCGTATTTCGAATGCTCAGCTTCAAAAAACACCATCCTCATAAAAAAAACATCCACAGAAGCTGAATCTGTTGTCAAAAACACATATGCATTTTGTCATCATCATGCACCGTGTCAGCAAGCGTCCTAATCAGGACATCCTCCTTATAGCTACGAGGCACACTGCAACAGCCTTCTACCAAGCACGAAACAAGTTAATTCAAGCTAAGAACATCAGTTAAGGCAGAGATTCCCAATCCGGTCCTCGGGGACCCACAGACAGTCCATGTTCTTGCTCCCTCCCAGCTCCCAGTAGGGAGCAAAAACCTGGACTGTCTGGCTGGGAGCTTGAAGAGCAAAAACATGGACCGACTGTGGGTCCCCAAGGACTGGATTGGGAAACATTGAGTTAAGAGGGACAATGTTGTTGAACCCTTATGAACTCAAAACCACAGACCATTTCCAAGTGCTACGACATATTTAATAGTAAACACTTGCAATGTGGTGATACTGTAGCTACTTACTATAGAATTATCGATGAAAGAATAATGTACAAACTATCGTTGCCACAGAAAGAGACACAACCTTGAACACACACTACAGATTGTCTGGGTTGTATCTCATCTGCTCTAAGGAGCAAGATAATAAGGAGAATCTGCTTAATAATCAGTTATGCGCGGCACCTATTGCGAGATGATTTTCCTTGACACAGAAGGAAGGAAAACTGAGAAAGGGGAATGTATGTAGGTGAGGGTTCAGTCCAATAAGTCGGAGTGGCAAAGGTCAACACAGCTTGTTAACCAACCACAGGCCTTCATAAAAACCAAGCAGCTTGTTATTATTTTCGAAGGTTTTCATTTCAGAAGGTTAACCTTGGACAACTGCAAATGAATACTGAAAACAAGGTGCCTTATTCTCAGATTCTTAGATATAAAACAGTCACTACTACTTCTCCTTGCACGCATTATTGCTCATTTTCAGCTGCTGTGCGTTTTTGACAGGAAACATTACAAGCCCAAAATATTCAGGTAAAACAGCTTTACTAAGAAACTGAATATTATTTAGATGCTAATTCGTCAGGAACTGCTGAAACTGTGATCTACCTTGAATAGCATTCGCATAATGCAAAATGCACAAGTCTGCTGTTTGGCTCAGTACACAAATTCCTCCTTGGATCTAAAAACCAGAGAAGCTAAGAGTTCAACACCTACAAGGTAGGTGGAAAACAAATCTCAAACAGTAAACGCATTTTAGGTATCCAAGCAGCATGTTCAGAAAGGACCAGGAATTTACGGTCACATATTTACATGTTGATGGTGCCGTTTTGTATAGCATGTTGTATGAAATAAAACACCCATCTCCATCTTCAAAGGCCCACACTAGTAACATAATATGTAAAAACTGCCTGTTCAGTCCACCACTGACAGTGTGTTCACGTCTATTGCTATTCGTTCGAACATTTGAATGTCGAGCCAGACATAACGGTAACAAATACGGTTAACTCAATATTTGGAGCCTGGAACACAGCATTTCAGCAGGTCATGGAAAAAGGCCACCGTCACTTGCTCACCCATGAACAATGGGTTTGTTAACAGGTGGGCTGAGCAGGGCTACATCCCATAATACCCACACCTATGGCCAGCTGCACCCTAACTCTAATTAGGTCTTTATTAAAGCATCCTTAATGAAACGCTTTCATAAGGCATAAGGAAACTGTGGCACCAGATTGCGTCTGTTCCACTAGTTATGAAGCGAATCAACATTCAATATCTGAACTAAGTGTTCAAAGATACCCCTTTCATGCATGTTAAGATGCAATATAAAAACAGCCAACCAGCCAGTGAGGAGAACCATATGGCTGCTGGACAGCAAGAACACCACTGGCAGTGACTCAATTTCTACTCCTCTTTATAAAGAGCTTTTAGAAACTCCAAAACAGCACTTTGGATCCCCTCTGAGATGATGTTTCTGTTCAGTATAGTGTTTCATTTGAGCACCTTATCCATTAACTTACTTGCACTAAAAATGCAGTTGGTCATTAAAACAACCAAACCACTGTATTCCTAAAATGATTCAAATAAATTAGTTGTGGGTCTTAGCAAGACTTTCCAGAGTCATAAACGAAATTAAAAGAAGCAGTTCCATGTTCATTTTCCATTATTTTGGTACATAAAACAAATAAAAGATGGCATATAAAAACATACACCTGTCTCGTACTGTTGGGGTATATGGCCCTATTTTGAGGGGATGTTTTCATAAGGAAATTCCAGCGCGAGTATTGGTCATTATAGCAAAGGGTCTTTGCTGATATTTTAAATTAAATATTGATATGGAAAATTCATCGTTCTGTTTTATGTGTGTAATTCATAAACGATTTGCGGTTGAAATGAGTGTCCCTGAGCCATCTGTGTTTATTTAAATAGCGATTCTCGGTAATCCTACGTTTAACCGTATTCCTGGCCCACCTACCATGCTGCAGGGCCATCCTGAAAGGAATGTTGATTTTTTAAACACATTTGCAGTATTTGAGTACTTGCAGCACATTTTCAGCATCCTTCAGTTTGCGAAAGGTCATAATGTAAAACTTTATTTGTTCAAGACCATTTTTTTGAACGAGTGCTTTATTCTTCTACAGAGGGAGAAACGTCAAGAGACTGCTGCTCAGAGACCCAGACACACTTGGCGATAAAGCCTGACTCCTGCCAAGCTGATCAGATGAATGAAACACTTCTGTTACCCTGCTGAATGATTTATACGAATTGATACCTGTTTGATCCCCCCATAATTCTTTACTTTCACATCATACACACAGTTTGTCTTTTCACAGATGAATTAATGCACCTCTACCTGCACAGAACAGGGAAAAAAACACAGTTCCTTTCCAAAATACAAAAAGTAGCACTGCACGATATATCGTTTCAGCATCATCATTACGATGCATGCATGTGCGATAATCACATTGCATTTGTCGACACGGCTTTGTGTCTGTTGGCACAACTTGCGGCAACCACCAACTTATTCAACACATTCTGTTGGCAGATATCTTCTTCTTGGTTATAGTGTATTTTGGGTAACTTAATCTATTTTGCTTTATAAATATCGGCATACTACTCGCAGAAATTTCACATATTGCGATGTGATACTGTGATGTGATATCGTGTAGCCCTATGCAAAAGCTAGCTCAGAACAGCATGACTAGATCAAAATCACACGCTACAGATTCTGACATTCACTTGAGCGCTTCATCCTTCCTCAAACAAAAGTCCTGCATTACTTGAATATTGACTAAGCATTATTTTAGCGTGCTTTGTTTGAGCATACGCAATGCTGGCTATGATGAACTCCTTCATGGCAGTGACTTTACGGTCTTCGATGCTGAACTTAATCATTATTCATCCTGATGGGGTGCATTATCTAGATTAGTCAACAGATAAATGTCAAGGCACATATGATATACACAGGCTAGGTATCAAGAATAGGACCACTACACAGTCAGAGCAGCTCTGCTGAGAAAAGCACCACAATAAAAGCAGAGCTGCGACATTCTGGGCCACACTGAGCCAGCATCTCCCTGGAGGAAGAGCTATGATTCCCTGCCCTGTAGCCACACAGAAGACCTGAGCCGTTCTGACAAATGGCCGTTAGGGCGTTCACTCAACATTTATTACTGGTTTAGTTTGAGATCTGATTTTTAGGCAGGACACAAAGATGTTTCTGTTATTTAGGAGCGATTTGTGGCCTGAGGCCAACTTATTAGGAGCATGAGCGCTGACCTGTAGATCTGCAGATCTGTAGATGAAAAATCGGCCTCCATCAAGAGGTATATTCAGCACTTTCGAGACGGTAGATGCAGCTTATGCCGCGGTTCAAGAGGAAGAAGCACCAGCCTTAGACCTCTACTCTTGTACAGACATACACGCACAAAGCAGAGATTTGATAATCTTTGGTTTTCCAGTGAAACACATCACAGTTGACCACCAGTAATCATAACACAGTTTAAGCTCATCTGGAAGATAAATCACCTGCTGTTTAGAATGCTACTTTTTCCATGAGCAGTTCAAGTATATTTTTCAAACAGTTAATCATAACATTACGGCACAATTTCAGCTTATTGATGCCAATGTACGATGAAAGCACACCTTTCTTCTGTACAGCAAGTCTAAACATATTGTATCGTTAAGTGCCAGAATTCAGAGGCACAACAATGAAAGCGTTCACTTGTGGGCCAGCCTGGTGTTTTCGACACACACAACGCTCGAGAGTGGCAGAACATAAAGAATGAAAAGAACACAACACAGCGCCCCTGATTTTCATAAACCATCCTGCTTTAGATCAGCGCACCATTAGGACGGCGAGTTTACTGGCCCGTCTGCCGTTTTTGTTGGGGGAAAAAAGGAAGTCCTCCATCGTGGCTTCCATAGCAACCATTATGACAGCGACCAGAGAGGCATCATGGAAGCTGGAGTTCAAAGGTCATCTCAGACAAAAAGTGTATGTCTGATTAAATAAAGATTTGATTACTGAAAATACAAACAAAACAGGAGGAGAGGAACAGCTGCAGAGGAAAAAAAACACATGACTGGGTTTACAGAGTAGTTAGTGCAATTCCAAATGAAAAAGAAGTTTTTTTTAAAAAGATCTAGCTACCAATTACAAGCATCATGTAACCTATGACAACAGAAGAGGAACAAGACGGATACCTTATTAGGCATAAAAGCCATGTATGAAGTAAATCATAAACACATTTTTAGACATGGCAAAAGCAATCTGGTTTTCCAAGTGAAAAATGAAATATAATAGTGTGGCCTGCCTCTGCTCCCGGCCTTGCTTTGAAGTGATGTCAATCACTCTTAAGTAGCACTGAAATCAGAGGCTGCCAGTTGTGAACATTAGTCACAAGAAACGTTTGGCCACAAACCGGCAAAGTCTGTAAACCTCTTTACTCGGAGAGTGGGGGCCACAGATCCAAGTCATCCGAGTAGCTTCTCATCGTTGTTTACAAAATAAAAAATACAATTCAGACGTCTGTCCTAAAGTGGGCTCTGTAACCTAAATATCATTTTACCAAATTAGTATTACGAGTTTTACTAAATCTAGAGCATTATATAGGTGAGCATGAAAGATGCCATCTGCCTTGCATCTGAAAACACAGTTTGTTAGAGAACTCTCTAAAGCTCTAGCACTGGTGGAAATGCACTGGGGCTAAGAAAACCAAGGCTAATTACAGCAATGACTCTCGGACAAACGCGGGCATCTGAAATAGGAACTCGAAACATCAAATAGACCTTAAACAAGTACCACAACTTCTACCCTAAAGCAGCCAGCTGCATCCCAATCAAAGTGGACACACATACGAACAGCAAAGCGTTTAATAACTTTAGCGGTTCGCCATAACTTTTCGTAATGAATAAAACATGTGGTCGCCGTTTACCGCGGCACACAATAAAAATCAAAAGCACGGCCATAATCCCCTCAAACCTCCCGTTTCCAATGTATAACTCCACATATAATTTCCCAGTACCAACCATTCATTATTTCAGTGGGCACTGTGGGAAAGACCTTAAACACAGTTCCCTTTGTTTTCAAACTCATACGAAACCTCTATATTAAAGACCAGCCTACTGCAACAAGAAATCTGTCACACACCTGAACACAATCCAGACAATTAAATTTCAAAAACAGAAAAAAATAACAGGTGGGCTTCCCCTCAGCTCCACTACAAGGCATTTTAGCAGGGCACTGGGCAGAAGACTGTTTCCAATAATCCTTTATGGGAGCTTCCATGAAGGCGCTCTGCTCAGACGTGTGTGATTACAAAATTTACTTTTCTTTGTAATGTGCTGACTTGCACTAATACATCCCGCTCTGTGAAGTTATGACATTTTCATCTCGACTGCCGTTTTTTCCCCATAACTGACCTTTTGAAACTTCCATATCTTATTGGAGCCATAGGTAGGGGATAGCAAATTAGCGATGAAGCTTTTTGTTCACATTGTTTGCTCTGTTGGAATGGTTCTGCGACGTCGGAACATGCTTTGGAAAGCTACCGACTTTAGTGTCATTGAAGCATAATAATTTCACTGGAAGTCTGCATGCTTATTGCTTATAAATCCAAATGAAATCTCATTAAATTCATAAACCCACTCCACTACCTTTTAAAGGAGATGTCAAAACTTAAATTTTGTTGCAAAACATGTTCTGAAAAATTTCAAATTTAGTTGTGGGAAACATTTTGCTTCCCATACATAGAAGGTAGTAAAAAAAAAAAAAAAAAAAGACTTTAGCTTTATAAACAATGTGACAAATCAAATGAGGTACATAGCATTCTCCGAAACAAAATGCATATCTTAGAAATGTCACTGCTGTGATATCCATGGTGACCACACCCTTTCCTGTAAACAGCACCCACTGAATTTAAATGTGTCAAATCACATGTTAAACAGAGGACTTTAATAACAATCAATACATCAGTAACAAGCAAAAAGTATAATTCTACTTAAATCATTCAACTGCTCCAAAGTGCAAACAATTGCATTACGACGTATGGATCATACCCAAGACTTAGCAAATCGCACACAATATCACCATCATCTACAGTATAACATCATCTACTTTTTCCATAACATCGAATAGCATATAATGATTTGCATAACATACCATAAATATTCTGATGAATTCTGATCTCTGCAAAAGGTAAACAATTTTCTCTGCTGCATAAAAACAGTCTAATGACAAAAAAATGAACTTGTTCCATTGAAATTCTCTTTTAAATTAAACTGATTATTTTTTATTTTCCCCCACAGCCATCTGTTGTGCCAAACTCCATTTCAATTTGCAAATTGCTACTCCAGGAATTTCTAACCGGCATAAGATGTTCTGTGTTTTTATTACAGGATTTTCCCACTAATGGCTGATGACAAGTCCGTCGCTCTGGAAGTCATCACACCTCCTCCACTCATCACAGCGTGACCCCTCGCTGAGCGATTGTGGAGCAGTGGCCTAACAGGAGACCAGATCGGGGGGGGGGGAGACAACGACATGGAACTCCATTCCAGCCAATGGCTTTCGCTGCCCACAGAGACTATGGGGACACAAACGACAGCAGCCGAATTCCCCACAAGCTGTGCTGAGAGCAAGACTGTCACATTTAGAGTAACCATAGTGCCACGGCAACAAGTGTGTGCTGTAGTGCTTGTGGAAACACCGTTCAATAATGTAAAATAGCACACACAATCATTTTCTACACCTGGACATTTCAATTCACCCGCAATGATAGCCAGGATGTAAAGTGGCTAATATTTGTACATTACTGAGTCAGCTAACACATCCAGTCTGAAAGCAATCGGGTAATGGATTGCCCTTCAGTATTTACTGGCACATTAATCCTAGGTTCTAGTGCACTTACACTGCTTTGATTAGCGCAGTGTCCAAAACGAAATACAAAATGCTGTTACCTGGGACACACAGACGCACCAACATCTGGAATCCTGAAAAGAATTTCTATTGCCATTTTTGCTGATCAGTGCTAGGTATCTCCACTGTTTAGATTGTTGCTAAAACCAGACACATCCAAAATTCCCCAAATTAAACAGAGACAGACAAAAGACTAACTAGTGGATAAGATTACAAACAGGTGCCAGACCACCTGGATATTCAATAATCACGTTTCCCCAACTGAGTCCTTCAAAACAGCATATGGGGGCGGATGTGTACACATCGGTAATTAATACCAACTGACATCAACTTCAAATTAATTTCTTGCCGAAGCCATTGGTACATCTAATCACCACCAGTCAAAGGCGGCACGTAACACTTTGGAGAGAAACGTATCTTTGTAAAATTAAAATGAAATATGTCTAAAACTCCCGACCTATCACAGACCCCGGAAAAGATATTTAAATGAATGATTGTTTTACACACTCTGCATTCTATACTTGGCAAACGTTGTGAATTACTTCTATTTTGATGTCACCTCTTAATTAAAAGAAACTCATCAATTAAAAAAAGCAGTCAAGAGTTTTAGGTAAAATACCATGGCTTTACAACGAGGACCTTAAACTACGACGAAAGACATATTACTTTCATGAGATTTTCACGTTTTAACCTACATAACAACCATTTCCACCAAGTACAGAAAGCCGTAATCCGAGTGCCAAAAACGTTAAATTGAGTCAGTTAACCAAAATCTGACATTGTAGCGAAGATAGTGACATTGATTAATTAGGTGACCGACGAACGATGTGCCAGATTAACCGTGGGAAGCCTGCTCTCGGTATAAAACATGAAACCGATCATCAAGTTTGTGTCCATAAAAAAAAGAGAAGAGAAGATGGGAAATGAAGCATTCAGACTAAGCACTCGGGCGTTTCTAAAACTCAGGGACATTATGCTTCCAGTTCATAATACTTTCAGTTTTATGTTGCGTGCTGCTGTTGCACCTGCGACGAGGACGCCGGCTCGAAGGGACGCGATATTTAAGTTAATGTGCATAAAACACGCGGAGAAGTTCGCGGCAAGTTATTTGATTTATCGCGCGACGATCCCTTAAACTATTTCCATCACTGTCGGCGCCTTTGTAACACAATGTTACATCAGCACCAAGTAAACTTGTGTCCCTGGTGTCGAAAAACTGCTACAACCACGCCAACATTAATGCGCTGTAAAACAAACAAACAAACAAAAAAAACATAAGCCGGCACTTTACCTTGTTGTAGTTGTAGTAACCCAGGCAATGGGAAAAATCCAGGTTGGATGGGTCTCCAGGAACAGAATTCCCATTAGAATAGGGATAAAACCTTACATCCATGTTTCAGGAAAACACTGCAGCACTATGATTTACAGAGCTCAGCTTAACCTTCTCGCGGTTTCCCCTCCGGCTTATTCGCTAAAGCGAGTTTGTACTGAGAAAGTAAAAATTAAAAATAAGTACAAAATCAGCGGGTTTTATCTGCAGGAAAAAAAATAGCAGGGAAAGATGGGGAAAGGGGTGAACTGTAGCCTGTAGTTTTGATAATCCTCTCGTAGTCGTCGCAGTAGTTGCAGTGTGCAGTTTGGAGAATCAAGTACAGGTAGGACAGCGCTCGAGCTTTTCCCCCCCGAGGGCTCTTATTACATTTGTGCCAAGCCGAAATGTTTGCTCATGCATTTATGAGCAGCTATTGTACACAAAAGAAGCCAGGCGTCCGGCACGCAGAGCTTCCACAATTCAGCGGTGCAGGGGGTACACCAAACAGGGGGCAGATACAAGCTCTGATCGCGCAGGACACCGGAGGGTAGACACCATTCTTACGCTCTCCTGAGCTTCTTGTTTAAGTCCTGCCTCTTGCTTCAGTTATTTTTTTTTTTTGACGCTTTGAGTACCGCTGGTTGCCTGGCAAATACCTCGCACAGTAAAACAAATCGCTTCGATTTCTAGAGTAACATTAATTAATATGTACGCTAGATTCGGACAGCTCTCCACCCCATCGGTTATTACTGTAGTTTCCAACTACCGAGGCGCTGCGCTTTTTTCTGGCATGGCTCTAGTACTTATCGAACAAGTAAAATGTCTCAGCAGCCTAGGTCCCTCCCAGTTCGCTGCACGCCACTCCCCTCACCCGACAGTTTACTACACATGCAGGCACACACACGTACACGTACACGCGCACACACGCACACGCACACGTAGACGTGTTTCGGATACCAGGTTTCTCATCACATCCAAATTAAATGAAATGTTTCTGAAAGCTGGTATTCTGTGATCGTTCACCTAAAGTTGGGGATTCGTTAACATAATCATTTTAAGTGCGTTTTTAGGTAGTCTGCATTTTACCAGGTAACGAACAAAATTGTGATATTTAGTAGGTTTAAGCAGGTTAGAGGTTACTGGATCAATTTAAATAGTAAGCCAATCTTTGACTGATCTTATATATCGCTTACAATGAGTATATGTTTTTATCGTAATATACGTTTTTGCTGTTGGGGTGTTTGTTTATATATGCTGGAAATGAGAAACTTCACACTCAGATCTGTAAAAAGTCATTTAAATTACCCAACCCAGACATAGCAAATAATATAGTTTGCACGGTAGCCATGCCTGTTGCAGAGGCCAACCCAAACCAAAACTCCATTCCATACACTGCCCTCACATGTCACTGAAATGACTCATGATTCTTAATGCAATCTAAGAATAAGTGAAGGTACTGAACTTTTATTCATATCCATTACTTTACATGCCCTCTGATCCTGACACATTTTGTTCCCGCTATTAACTTGCAACATACAATAAGTGACAACAAAAATAGTTGTTGACTCAGTAATGTACAAGTTGCATTAACATGATAATCCGGTGTGGCACAGTGGCCTCACATGTCCTGGGTTGGGGGTGAAGGTATTACTTCCACTGTGGGTGTGGTTTACACACAGTTTAAAGATATGTAATTTCTGTCTCTAAATTACCATTACTGTGCACTTGTGTGTGTGTGTGTGCCCTGTATCTAGGGCAGAGTTTCCCAATCTGATCTTTGGGGACCCACAGGCAGTCCATGTTTTTGTTCCCTCCCAGTTCCCAGAGCAAAAATGTGGACTGTCTGGCAGGGGACTCAGAGGGAGCAAAAACATGGGCCGACGGTGGGTCCCCGAGGACCGGATTGGGAAACATTAACCTAGGGTGGTATCCCAGCCTTGTGCCCTGTGATTAAGATAGGCACCAGGTCTCCCTGTCATCCTGACTAAAATAAACACTTAGAAGGATGAATGGATTAAAAAATGATCAAAAATAATTTTAAATGATCATTTCTCATATTAATTCTTCTATTAATCTGGAACAGTGGGTATCTTATACAGGAATCCTCACGTTCATGTACATATATTTTGACATTATTCACATTATTGTAGGCTTCAGCTTGAGGAGCCATTTCTTGCTTATTAAATCAGCATAACATACATACACACACAGAGCCACTATATTTGCTGAGTCAGATACTTCCTTCAGTTTCTGCTTCCTCCAAATTACTGTCACCCTCAAAGTAAGAAAATCTAAATGTAAACTCGTTTATTTATTTATACATAACTGGAGAGATATCTATAGATTGATAAATAAGATGGATATAACTGATAGTCAGATGCATTGTTTTCATTTTAAATTGACTAACACCTCTGTTTGAGGGTGGTTATTCATTGTTTTCAGCCTTTGTCCATACATCAAATAACCAGAATTAGTTTCATCTCTGTTGGAGCTGTCAGTACTACAAACTGTCCGAATTATGTTACATTAACCATTTGGGTTTTCTCACTTTACTGCACTGTCAACATTTGGCATCTTGAATATAAATTATCAAGCCCTGGCATCATTTCAAATTTAATTAAACAAGTGAAAAGTAATTATATCAAGGTGCAATACTGGGGGGATGAAAGCAGAAGAATTCATTAACCTAATCGTCATCATTTGTACTCCATTTAGATAATACATAGTTTTCCTCAAGATAACACCCCACTCTAAAAAAAATAACATATTTTGGGCAACATTTGACCTTGCCCTACCCACAAAAAAACAGTAGAAGAAGGACAGGAAGGGTGCAGAACAAATTCACTATAGGGCACATTTTACCCGCACAGCTGTATGCGGATTGCTCAGTGGATATTGAGATCGGTCATGTTAATAAGCACCCTGCTATTGATGCAATTTGTGCTCCCATTTCAGTTTACAGTACTGTCTCTCTGTCTTAATCATGGCCAAAAAAAAATGAAAAATCATGGCTCTCACATGCTCCTCTTTAGGGTCCCACAACTCTTAAGAACATTAAGGCTCATGCAGTTTGGCTCGCATTCCGTCCTTATGAGAACGTCACATCAGCACCATTTATACGCTTCTCCCAGCGCTGTCCATTTCAGAGCAGTGTTTAATTCCCTTTTCATTCCTCTGTGAAATATCCTATCCCACTTTCTTGCTAATGAGAGCAGCATTTGAATAAAGTTGAGGTGAAAAAATATAATGATTTCTGTATGACTGTAGCAGTGACCAGGGAGCAGTTGTTTATAACGTAATATTTGTGTAGCTGCATCACTCTATTCATACTCATATTTAATTACAGTACATTACATAATTCAGAATTCAATCTATTCAGAAAAAAAACCTGCCCACTGATCTGGCATATGGTTTACCTATATATAGAGCCTGGTGGAGGGTTATGTTAGTGAGATATGAACATTAACATTGGAACATTATCAGTATTCAACAATCAAGAATTATCTATGTTTTAAATTCAATGTGTATCCATCCATCCATCCATCTTCTCATTAGTTACCGTAATTAGGGTTGTGCACAGGGTAATACAACTAAGCAATAATAACACAACAGCAGTACATGGCCTGCATGTCGATTTGAACAATAATTAGGTGCCGCATGTTTACACGGAAACAGTTGCTGGCAAACAAAGTAGGGGTCTAATGCTGGCATCATTTAGCACACGCTGTGATGTAACCAAAGGTTTCGTCAGGGGTGTGCACCTTCACAAGGTGGGAGGAGTCACAAGGCAAACAGGACTGTGTCCATCCGAATGAACCCTGGCAGGTCTCGGCAACTGAGATTGTCGTTATGCAGGACAAACAGATGGTCAGCATGGCATGGTAGTCCCAGGGATGAAAGTGTGCTGGTGGACATCAGGAAGCAAATGCATTAGCTGATGCTAGCCCTAGATGTTTATTAAGAATAGATGATGTTGAGGATGATGATGTTTTTTTTTAGATCTCAAAAACACATAGTTTGCACCTGCAATGACATTTTTTTTTTTTTTTTTTTACTTACAGAGGTTTTGTTATGTACTTCACATTTGGCACTGCACCACAGTTATGGTATGTTGGCACATACCGGCAATAAAGTGAGTTCTGGTTCTCATTATTCGAACATATGTCCATGTGATTCACCAGGCAAATGAAATACGAATGAAATAAATTTAAAAGTCTTTTATCATCTGATTCAATAATCACACCTTTTCTCGATGATTAATTCCACCTTATGACAAAGTTGCTACAAATGTAGGGTCTGCAGGATCAGCTTGCACATTGCTGACATGGGAAATCTATTGTAACAGCTTATCGTAAAAGACAATCACTGGCTGCTGTTGTCCCCACGTGTAACGTTTTACACATTCACGCCTCTGCCCTTATGTTACAGTTCCATTTTAGGTCCACTGGACAGCACAGAAATAGTCAGGGCTGCATTCTTTTCTCTTTTTTTTGATTTTGTAGTAGCATTCGTTTAATGTGGTTGTGCTGCTAGGGGACACACATAGTGTGGGTAGAAAATGGATGGATGGATGGATGGACTACAGAATGAGCACATTAAAAAGTGTGAGCACATGCTATTCCCCCAGGAATGCCTTCCTGTGTGTCCCAAATATGGAAAATATACATTCGTTTAAATTAAAAGTGCATTATTCCAGATGGATGCTAACAAAACAAACACAGTGGTATGAGTCTGCAGTGGAGTTAATAAAAACATGAAGCATTTATTACAGTACAGTGGTGAGACAGATGGCGTACATCTAAAATTCATAAAAGCTTCGTATTTAGTTGTTTTTTCATTACCATTTCAGTTCTTTATTTTACATTGTCGAAAATCAAGCGATTCAAAATGTGTCTGAAGCAATATTTCTGCACTTCAGAACACTGCCATAAATTATTCCGTGAGTTATGGATTACACACTGTGTAATTTGCGAATCTCTTGAATCTTCACACCGTTATCTCTTTGCCAAAGGCATTCATCAAGTGTGACAGCGGTACAATATGATCCATTAATGAAACCAAGCTGTTGGGGACTCCGCTTTGCCTTAAGTGGATTGTGTAAATGCTTGCAGTTAGTGGTCCCCGGAGTTATATACCACGCTGCCAGGAACGCCACACACTTCTCGACATGTCAGAAAAGTAACGACAGGCCACTAACATGCATTTATAAATTGGCTAAATGCTTCATTATATTACTCTCAATTAAAATCTTCTGCTGCGTTAGTCATTGTAGTATTTGCCATTTATATTAATTAGTTGGGGGGCCTCTCTGCTTCACGCTGAAAAAGGGATATATCAATATCCTATTAAACAATGTGGAGACGTGGCAGTGATTGACATTCCGTGAATTGAAAAGCAATTACATTATACGCTTCAGCATTTTCTGTGATTTCATATTTCAGCAGGCTCATTTAGAGGTAACATTCCTCCAGGCGTGCTGAAATCAGACGGGAACCTAGTGAGCAAGTCAGACAAACTGTTACCCTATACTGCTCTCCGACAAAAGCAGACTGCACGACCCACAAAGTGTCATCAAGGGAAAAATCTCATCCATAGCTGTGCAAGGAAACTTTCCTTCTAATTGGGGCATCTTGACTAATGGCATTTAGCGGAAATGGAAAAATTCTAAACAACCACAGAAGAATACGATGAACAGTAAACAACGCTCAAATTAGCAATGTACTGTTGTTAGCAAACTATATATTTGCAAAACGTATACGTAAACATAGGTTGTTGCTAAGAGGCATAATGAATACATCTATTTAAAAATCTGTTTTGTATGCATTTAAATTTCTTATAATTATGTGCTAATGTTTTACTAATTCAAAACCAGACTTTGTGGTCTGTGTTTGAGTTAGTGTCTGGCTCTTCCAGAGTAAAATACATTGTACTGTTGTTATATGGAAATCACTGGTTATGGCTACACTCAGTTTAAAATTTGAATCTAAACATCTTTATACTAACAGTTACAGGGAAAATCTGACCGTTTGTGATGATTTAACGGTACTTCTATGTCTGTGATCACCAGCTACGATGTTTTCAGGTCTCACATGCATATTTTGAGCTTAACAACGTTTGGAGCTAGCAATTGTTGTTACGATGGATACAAACGGCACCCCCCCAACGTACTCATAAAGAAATGGATTTGAGGAACGAGAAAAATGAGTCATTAATATGAAGAAAATAATTAAACAATGCACTATTCCTTGTCATTATACTTGGAAAAACTACCACAAAGGTGTAAATATCCATCCATCCATCCATCCAACTAACGTCCAGCAGTTTGCCCAACATAAAGTCAAATGTGGTGGAAATACTGAGACCTAAAAATAGTCAAGACATTTCAGAGTGTAATCTACCGCTGCTACACCCACTCAGAGGACCTCACTGATAACGACTCAATGTTCAACTGAGAATAAAATGGATAATTAACTCTGATTGCTCAGAATTTCTAGTAAACAGCACACTGTTGTTTATATTTTTTTAAGTACCTGATATGGTGCACATCTGTCATCGTTTATCTGGGAGTAAATAAAATTTAATTTCCCTGAGAAGTTATATTTATCCAGGTTTAATAAAGCATCTGAAACAGGCTCAGCTGGTTCACATCGAAGTTTAGTCTGCCGTGCAGCGAGACCAGCTTCACGGCCGAAGCAAACAGCCCCCATGCTGTAATACCCCTGTAACCAGGCTATATTTACACACCCAGCCTGCATACATTCACTTTCGTGATTGTGGATTTCGTTTGCAACCACGTCTTTATTTACAGAAACAACAGCATTTAAAACTCTTCATATTTTTTATTTTTCTTGTATATCCACGCTGTCATCGGGGAATGGGCTCTAACTGTTGTCTGTGTATACGCGCCAAACACCAGTTCAGAGTATCCGGCCCTCTTGGAGGGGGTGTTGCAAGGCACCCCTTCTGGGGGCTAACCACAGTTTGTCCATAACGAACACTATGTTCGAACATAAGGGTGTTCATAAGTGTACCTGGCACCAGAGCACTCTAGGCTGCAGTTCAATGATCGATTTTGTAATCGTACCATCGGATTTGTGCTGGTATGTTTTGGACACTCGGGTGAAGAGAGGAGCTGAGCTGTCAACGGAACACCTGGTGATGGGCTGGATCTGATGGCGGGGGCAGATGCCTGGTAGACTCAAATGCATCGTGAGGGTGGATTGGCAGACTGGGGTAATGATCCCAATTTTTAAGAAAGGGGACCAGAAGATGTGTTCCAACTTCAGGGGGATCACACTCCTCAGCCTCCCTGGGAAGGTCTATGCTGGGGAATTGGAGAGGAGGGTCTGTCCATTGATCGATCCTCGGATCCAGGAGGAACAATGCAGATTCCGTCCTGGTCGCAGAGTGCTGGACCTGCTCTTCATCCTCATAAGGATACTGGAGGGTTCATGAGAGTTTGCCCAACCAGTCTGCATGTGTTTTGTGGACTTGGAAAAGGTATACGATTGTGTCCCTCGGGGGGTCCTGTGGGGGATGCCTTGGGAGTATGAGGTACAGGGTCTGCTGTTGTGGGCCATCAGATCCCTATACAAACGGAGCGAGAGTTTCGTTCGCATTGCCAGCAGTGAGTCAGACTCGTACTCAGTGTGTGTTAGACTGCGCTAGGGCTGCCCTTTGTCACCGATTCTTTTCATAATTTTTATGGACAGAATTTCTAGGCGTAGCCAAGAGGAGGAGGGGGTCCGGTTCATGGGCCTAAGGATTGCGTCTATGCTTTTTGCAGATGATGTGGTCCTGCTGGCGTTGCGGGCTGTGACCTACAGCAGGCACTCAGATGGTTTGCTGCTGAGTGTGAGGTGGCTGGGATGAGGATCAGCACCTCCAAGTCTGAGGCCATGGTTCTCGACAGGAAAAGAGTGGATTGCTCTCTCCTGAAGGGGGATGAGTTGCTGCCTCAAGTGGAGAAGTTCAAGTATCTCAGGGTCTTCACGAGTAAGGGAAGAAGGAAACGGGAGATCGATAGATGGATGGGTGCAGCGTTGGCAGTAATGATGACGCTGTACCATCCTGTTGTGGTAAAGAGTGAGCTGAGCTAGAACGCAAAGCTTTCAATTTACCAGTCGATCTACGTTCCTACCCTCACCTATGGTCATGAGCTCTGGGTAATGACAGAAAGAATGAGATTGCGGACACAAGTGGCTGAAATGAGTTTACTCCGCAGGGTGGCTGGGCTCAGCTTGAGAGATATCTCTTGGCTGGCCTGAGAACACCTTGGTATTTTCCTGGAGGAGCTGAAGGAGGTGGCTGGTGAGAGGGAGGTCTGGGCATCCCTGCTTAGACTGCTGCCCCCGCAACCCACCCAGGATAAGCGGCAGGAAATGGATGAATAGATGGACAACATCATTTTAAACTTTTCATATTTTCTATTTTTCTTATATATCCACATATCACCCATCTTCCAACCACTTTTCCAATATACATGCAAGGTCACAGGGGACTTGGCCTATGCTGTCTCATGCAGGGTAGCACCCTTGACAGGATGCCAGTCCATCACAGGGCGTACACATAATCACACATTATGGACAATTTACCATCAAAAAATAGCCTAACTGCATGTCTTTGGACCGCTGGAGGAAACGTGTAGCTGGAAGAAATATCGTCAACACAGGGAGAATATGCAGTCTTCACACACGCATTCGAACTGTGAGAAGCTGTAAAACCGCCCTCTGTGCTAGATTATACACTTTATATATTTTTCCTATTTTTTATACTGAGGTACAATCTACTGTGGTTTGCTTGTAAAGGATATCAAGGTGGTTTTTCAGCATGGTTTTTTGCTGAGTTCTGCAGATTTTTGATTCAATCTCCGATTTCTGTGGGATGTAACCGGCTCTGTGATTTTAACGATACGAATGTTGAAGGTTTTCTGTCCAAATGATGATAATAATAAAATATTTCAGAACAGCATTAAAATAGATGGTTTGGATATAGGTCAGAAACAGAGCACTGTACTCGCACTCCTGACAGACACACCAATTACATGATGATGACATTGATGATCACATGATAGTAGGACTGACAAATAAGATGCACTGATGACAAGAAGCTCCGGCCTCCTACAAATTATATGAAAAACATGTCCATAAACATGTAAACAGTAAAACCTTCCCTTTTATTATTAGATATAATTAAATTATATATATTTAATAGTCTATTATCTTAAATATTATGGGTGGTATCCAGTATAAGAATTAGAAACTAAAAATTGCAAAAGTGTCATGCCACAAAGAAAAATAAGCAAAGGCAGTCAGCTTTAAGTGTAGAGAAGTTGACATCATTTTATTTTGAGCAGAATTCAGTGTGACATGTCAAGAAGGATTTGGTCAGACAACTAGAAATATCCCTTGTTTTAATGGGCAGGGACACTCAATGATTCACAATCTAATTGTGTGTGTGTGTGCATGTGTATTTTGATTATCATTATATGCTGTTGCTCCGAGTTCATGGCCACCGCACAATGCCTTCTGTTAAATTAAGCTCAAATTAACCTTAATGATCCATAGAGAAATGATAGTAAACCACCATGCTGTACAATAAACTTCCCTGCTCCGCGAAAATGGCCCATTGATTTTTCTTTCAAATGCTCTCAATTCAAGAGGTCAGTCCTTTAATTGTGTTAAACTCCCCGCAGGCCTGACAGGTTTGCAAATGTGGATTACACAGAAAACAGGACTCTTAAAAATCCCATCAGTTTTGTCTGAATTCCTTGATCTGCTGGCTTTTTGAAGACGTTAAGTTGCATGGTGCATTCAGACATTTACCAACTTCTAAAAGTAGTCTGGGGAGTACAAAAGTTAACTTTAAGCTATGGTCTGTCCTTGCCTGTAGGTAAGGCACATTCATGATACAAGTATATCAAATATTCATACATGTTTTACTAATGATGTCTGTATATACAGAATTCAAAAGGAATGAAGAAATATATAAAATGTCAGTTTATGCATATAAATCCTTCTAAGAAAAGCTGGATAGAAGGTAGTATACATTACTCTTCTCCTGTCTTATTACATGACCTTTGGGGTAAGGTGCAGGGGTCAATACCCCCCTTTAGGGGTTGCCCTGGGGCCCCTCACCTTCTGCAGTAGCCAAATGCACTGCCATTAATTTTGACACTAACTGCCGAGCAGTAGCCAGTGACCGCATAGCAGTGAGAGAACTTCCAGTGGTATCCTTGCACAAGGCCCCAGAAATGCACGTGGCGGTTTTAACCTCTCCGGAGTATCACGATCCCTGACACTATTCTGATGTCTGTGGTTACACTAGCTATTAGTAACAATATCTTGCTCTATTACATTTACCTAACAGTCTCCTGGTACAGCATAACACTGCGATACTCAAGACCCAATGTCTAATCATCCTGGATAAAATGAAACCTAGTATATCTAAGTATATCTGTGTCGATTAGCTCCCTTCCCCCCATGTGACCCTATCTAATATGTATTTTAATTTTAAAAAATATGCTTATGTATCACTTTCGCTCTGATTACCCTTCAATCAGGGGCAGCGGCTCAAATGTCTGCCCTGTGTTGATCTGTGGATGAGGAGACTTGGCACTGCCTGCTGCAGTGTCCACCGCGCTGCCCTCATTTAACTGGCCAGTGTTTCCGCGGCTGCAGTGATCACATGCTCTTCACCTGCCCACGATTAAAACAGGGAGCAAAAATGTCTGGGAGAGCAGATGAGAGAGGCCTCGGCGTGACATGCCGCTGGGCTGCACCTCGCCGCTGACGCTGCTCCAGCTTGCATTGCCAGGGAAATGCGCATAAATTCTACACATCTGTTCCCATGGCAACCATTCACCATGTTATTCATGTGTCAAGGTGCATCAGTGGAGAAGAGGCTCATTGTCTCCGGTGTGACAGTTCACTCTGTCAACAGCACGGCTTTCTAAAAATATTGAGATTCTTTTCTTGTCTAAGAAATGGATGTTTTCCCAGCCAATTGTTATCTCTCTTTAAAGGACTTTTGACTAGCTTGTCAACGCTGTAATTGTCGGGGATGTGGAGGGATATAAAGTAGGAAAAAGTACATTCAAAAAGGGGATATTAAGTAAAAGTGTCAGACAGGTATTTTAGATCATAATGTACATCAGAGATATCAATGCCTTAACAAGGCCGGGGTAATTTTGTTCTTTATGGAGATATTTACCTGCTACATAGCACTCTGGCCAAACAAAGAAGCACCTTCATCAGTAGATTCATGTAGCTTAGCTGTTCCTGGGGGTGAAATGACCTCCCTGACCTCCCCATTTCTGCCAGCTACCATCAGACTCTACAATGATTCTCCTTCCTGGTCCTTTCCTGCCAAACTGCCTGCAGTGAACTGTGGATCGCCATGAAATTGCACACTTTGCTTTGCATACTACACTTTTTTTTGGCTTTTTATTCAATTCAATAAATTACATTTATTTATATATTGCTGTTTGTATTAGCATTGTATTGTATTGTTTTGCAACTTCCTTCTGGATTAATAACACATCTAGCCATCTATTGCAAAACTGTGATTAATATTTTTATAGCCCCACGAAAACCTTTGCACAATAATCATAACACTTCAGTGTCCGATCTGCAGTGTTATAATGGCAGTAACATTATGTTTGCCAAAATAAATGGAATAGTGGTAGAGGGATGATTATTTTAAAAAGTACTGGGGAAGTTGTGTGGTATGGTCTCCTACCAGAAGCAGCATTTCAATTTTTCGTATGTGCAAATCACTGGAGTTCTTAAGCAAAAAATCAGCAAAAGATTTAGTTCACTAGGATCCAGCATCACAAGCCAGCAAATCGCCTTTGCACTTGGCATACGCATATTTCCCAAGCACGTAGTGTTTATTCTGTGTGCTTCTACCATGTGTTTCTGTTTCTCTTCGCTCTCGTTCAGCCGTCGCTACCTCATTTGCAACGACATGTCAGCAGCTTCCAGCACTTTCTCTATCAGCAGGAAATCCTTTGGGGTATTTATTACTATTGTGGTTCCCGTTAATGCACAGCACATGTCTTTTTATATTACACATCTCACATCAGGTTCCCCAAAGGATTACATCTTCTCTCTCCACCTCGTTGCAATGTATGTTTTACCCAGAAAAGATCATTAGAAATGTTCAGTCTTGCTGCAAATATAATCAAACACAAGTAAACATACATCAGGGCCAAGTCAACATATATTGCTAGATTTTCAGGTTGATTAATCTGAAGGACAAGGGTGCCAAATCAGTTTGCTACAATGTAAAAAGGTTGTTTGGGTTCTCAAAGATGAAAGATAAATGGTAGAAATGTTATGTATACACATATGAAAAAGTACACACACACTGTGTACATGAGGGCATAGGAACATAAGTACTTATAGGAGCTGTAGGCTGATTGTCTGTAGGCCCGGCTACATGGCTCTGACGTCAGGACTGTGTACGAGAGCCAGCTAGAGCCATGATTTACTTCGGTCGATATTTTTGTTTGAAATTCACCTTCAGACCCAAGCCTATTCTTTTTGCATTCTCTCAGACTAAAATGGAAAATCATACTTTAAAAGCTGTTGGAGGCACACACAGTCAATAATTTACATTACAGAAATTCAGTTTTCTGGAGGAGAAAGCGTCCACGTAAATAAAGTCTCTGAGATTCAAGGACAGTGGCATACAAAAGCTGTATTACACAGGCAAAAGGGCAGTGATTTAATACACGCCTTTTAGATGCACAAAACCCATTTTAAAACAGCTTCATCTGGTGTTCAGAACTAGTGATGCCAACAAAACTAATACCTGTTTGTGAAAGCTATTCATTTTAATATCGGTGATATTACTTCTTGATTAAATGTGTAAATGTCACTTGCGGTAGCAGCACAGTTGATAATTTAAGCAAGACTGATTAATTGTGTTTTTCTATCTGCACATTTATGCCAGCGAGTAATATTGTTTTAGTTTCTGTCACTGTAAATAAAAGACAGGAAATCAATTTCCATCTTTCCCATATTTTACTGGAGATGATTCACAAACTGTTCTATTCCTGAAATAATGAACATGTGAATACATAAATAAATGGAAAGGATAACAAATGGCAACATAAGAATCTATTTGACGTTAGTGTTCCAGATGAGAATGCGCGCACAGCATGGGGAAAGCAAACAAAACGAGACCATCAATTAAGCAGGGGTCGGGGCGTGCACTTATGCAATATCGAGCACATGCCCATTGTGAAGGGTAGGCAACCAATGAGCTTCCTCGCTATTACTGCTAAAGCCCTGCATTGGTGCACAAGACAGGAAATGCGTCGGCCACGGCGAACATGTGCCCAGTTCCATCAGACTGATTGAAAACAGTCAGACGTCCTTGTGAGCCTCAGCTGGCTCTAGAATGAGCCTAAATTAGCTCATGGGAGAAACGATGAGCTAAGCAACAGAGTGATTCACTAGGCAAGGCAGCCTGATGGAGATATAGAAAAGGAAAACACAAGGACACATTCCTCAGCCTTAGGCAGGTGATTTACCCGTTTGCATCTCTACAGTTCTGTCCCTGAGTTCAGAAGAGATTATGCCTGTGATATGCCATAAGTCTTGTACTATCTCCCAATAAGAGTACAGTGCCCACAGCGAACGTTAAAAAGAATGTAACTGGGCTGGCTGCGATGTGCTTTCCTTTTCCCAAGCGAGGACGACAACACTGTTCAGTTAGATGGTAGTGAAATGAGAGAATCCAAAATGAAAGGGCTCTTTGTTCACTATTGGTGTTATTTCCAGCATACACTAAAATGCTCTACACTGAAGATCAGTACTTAAGGCATATTGAATTCTAAATAATTAAGAAATATATAGTACGCTGGTGGCATAAATAAATATGTATGTAACAGCATCTATTTTAAATGACTAAAAATAAGATGCTTTCATGCTTTTAGTGCAGCATGTGGGCTCAGCGGGTAGCACCGGGTGTCTCACCCCAAGGCCTTGGGTTTGCCCCCCCAGTTTTGTGCAGACCTTGCGCGTTTATCTTGTGCTCACGAGGGTTTCTCTGGGCCTATTCCTATAGGCCAAATACACATGGTTTGGGTGAATTGGTGTTTCTAAAATGTGTGCACCCTGTGATTGCAGAGATGGCGTCCAGGCTCACTGACCTTATACTGAACAAGCAGTTAAGGACAGTTTATGGATAATGACTTTTTTTAAAGGCTTATTCAACTTATATTTACCATACTTTAGAAAGTCATCCATTTATCTATTGATCTTCTAACTGCTTACCAAGTACAGGATTGCAAGGTTACCTCAGGAAGCACAAGGCTCAAGGGAATGGTTAGGATGCCCATAACAGCACACACACATAGACACACACGTTTGCATCCATATCTGTGTGGGGACTGTCCATTAATTTCTATGGGACAAAACCCAATCCCAACAATGACAAACTTAACCCCTACCCAGCCCTAAACTTAACCATAAGGAACCAAACAAAATACAAGACTTTTTGATTGCAGTCACAGATTTTTTTTTAACCGAGGTTGATTTTGCGGGAACTTAGAACTGTCACTACAAAGTCTTACCACATTGTGCAGACATTTGAAGCCCATAATGTGGCAATTACAAACCCATACACACACACACAAACATTTCTGATCATCAGTTTTGGTTCAACAATTATTAGCGAGACCCTCTGTTTTGAAAACTGGGCCATTAATTTGCTACCATAAGAAGGCAGCCTGTCTCCCTCACAAATCCTCTGTTTTGAATATATTATGATAATCAACAGCAAAGTCTCAACAAGGATATGAGACTAATTATCTTGATTGCAGATAGTAATACAGCAATCATGTTTCCATCATAATGCCATTTTCTGCTCAAAAATAGTACTCGGAATGTTAGGAAACATTTATTTCACTATTTCTAACAGACAAAGAAATAAGACAATAGTACCACTACATAAACAAGTAACACAGAAATCTAAGTATTGTTTTTTAATTTTCCTGGGGCTTCAGTGAAAAACCTTTGCATACTGATACAGATCCATTGTTGATTAATGCTATTAATGCTACATAAAATCACAGCCGTGCAATTTATTAGGCATACCTGCTTATTAACGCGAACACCCTGCTTCCCTTAACTCAATACATACAGCATGCAGACAAGGTTAAATGTTCAGTTAGAAAGGTTAAGATGCCTGATCTAAGTGGATCTGAATGTGGTGTGACTGTTGCTGCCAAATGTGGTGATTCCGGCATCTCAGAAACAGCCGCCCTCCTGGGATTCCCACACACTACCATCTAGAGTTTATAAAGTATGGTGCGATAAACAAAAACATCTAGTTTCGCTGAGGAATGGGAGATCAGAAGGGAATGACCAGCCTCATTAAAGCTGAAAGGAAGGTCACAAGTGCAAAAATAAGAGCTCAGTATAACAGTGGTGTGCAGAAAGGCTTCTCCGAACACACAACTCATCAACCCTTGAAGTGGTTGTTGACAAAAGGAACTCCTATATTATATATGTAATACACAGTGGTTCCTGATATAGTATACATGCAGAATAGAAAAAAAGGAAATTTATATTATATTTATAAGAATCTTAGTGGGTTACGTAAATAATAAATTCATGCCATCTGTAGATGACGTCTTTGACTGCATTTGACATAGTGTAGGGCCATATTTCCCAACCCAGTCCTCAGGGAACCCCGGACAGTCCACGGGTTTGCTCCCTCCCAGCTCCCAGCCAATCAGGAACACCAAATACCTGGTACAGGTGTGC
>JAODLD010000021.1:1025748-1050165 GCA_026781065.1 Mormyrops boulengeri
ACAGTCCACGTGTTTGCTCCCTCCCAGCTCCCAGCCAATCAGGAACACCAAATACCTGGTACAGGTGTGCTGGGAGCTGAGCGGAAGCAAAAACATGGACTGTCCGGGGTTCCCCGAGGACTGGGTTGGGAAACACTGGTGTAGGGTGCTAATGATTCGTACATACAGGCCCTTGTCTGATCATGACTTGAAGATACAGAAGCCAAGTGACCCATCAGAACAGCGGCTGCTTGTGAGGTGAGAAGACTAATGTTACAAAGTCCTCTCTTATAAATGTAGCGTTAGGTCTCTCAACACGTTCGCAAGGACATCACTTTCATCTAATAATGTGACTCGAAGAGTTCCTGAAACTGTGGTTTCTACACA
The DNA here is from genome assembly GCA_026781065.1 of Mormyrops boulengeri. Classification (NCBI taxonomy): domain Eukaryota; kingdom Metazoa; phylum Chordata; class Actinopteri; order Osteoglossiformes; family Mormyridae; genus Mormyrops; species Mormyrops boulengeri. The sequence continues at coordinate 1,026,115 of JAODLD010000021.1, forward strand.
AAATACCTGTTTTCACACTGATGCCTTTCACTTGATAAAAAGCACAGCACAGACCCACAGTGTTGAAAAGTGTTTTGAAAACGATTCCATTGCAGAAGGAATGATTGAGTGAAAATTCTGATAATTTTCTGTTTTGTGTACATTATTTCCTTTTAAAGGGCACATATTATCCAGTTGTTTGTATTCTATATGAACCATCATAATTTTTGTATTTACAGATGGTTAGCAGATGCAAGGTATGGGATTATTTTACAAAAGGTGGGACTGGCCACCTAAAAAGTAATATCTGCCAAGAGATTGTGGGCCTGTGTTCAAGGAAACCCAGCTGAAAAAACACGGACGATATGAAGAGGCTACAGCTAATACTCTGGCATGAAGCAGCAAACCAGAACCTACTTTCCAGCAAGGTTTTGCTAAGACAGCTCAGTGGTCACCAGAAGACCCCCAAGAATGACAGAGTTTGATATTGAAATGATAGCAGCAGACATTCTGCTCTTTTATTCATAAAGGTAGAAAAGGATCCAGATGGTGCTGAATGTGAAGACCAGGCTTGAGGCCTAAACAGAAGAATACTTTGGGTGGATGTTCAGTCATGCTGGAGGACTTTGTGAAGGGGTGTGTAATATTGGTGGTTTTAAAGGACAAATGGCTGGTAGATATACCAGATCTGAGCTTTCCTGCTCACCATTCAGCAGTTGGTGATTTATGAAACGGAGACGAATCAAGGAGAGACTTGCCAAACTTAAGAGGTATGCAAGACTTCCTCCATTCAGTGGTTGCCCAACAGTGCCTGGCAGCATTACAGTGGGAGCGTGCCTTACACCTGCAATCCATCATTCAGGCAGATGGAACATCACAAGATGAAATTCCATACTGCACACCACGCAAAGAATTCTACTACAGAGAAGAAATTTAACAACTCACATTAGTGATTTTGGACCCGACATCTGTCCAACATCCATTGAATGGGTGACTATTTCAAATCTTGTTCATACTCTGAGCCCATCTGAAGAGAGTACTGTCAAATTCATCAAGGCAGATGCGTAGATGTGTCCCTGTCGTGCATCCTATCTACAGTTGGAGTGCTGACATAAATTTTGTCAGGTGGACTGCAGACTACAAACACAAGGCAATGCTTGAGAGTCTTGAGTGGACATTTTCTAAGACGAAGACAAAAGAGGAAGTTGTACTTGGGAGGTTCTTGACCCTCTGAGGTCAAACCCCTCCCACCTGAGAGAGTTGGACCTGAGTGACAATGACCTTCAGGATTCAGGGGCGACTTGTTTTAAAGACAGACTAATGAAAGAGGAACTTAATCAGAGGGCTGAAGCCTGACTTGATGAAGAAGGACTGAAGGTTACATTTACTGTGAGGCAATCTACACCAACTACAGAAGGTAAACAGCAATGAATAGAGTGTTAGAGTGTCTTGGACACTCTGTATGAAAGCATGTTGTCCTCAGAAGCCCACCGTAAAATAGACCTGAACACATCACAGTAGAGTTGCAATGCTACCATTTAACGCCTGTAATAGATCTTTATAAGTGATGTGAACACAGTTCATTTGTAGTGCAATTTTGTTAAGTAGAAGACATAATTTACTTAAAAAATTTGCTCATATGAAAGTTCAGCATTGTGAAAGTTCACGTTATTTGGTCTCTCGGTGTCTGTTTAATTTTGTATTATATCAGGCAATTCCACATTTTTAGCTCCTTAAAAATGCCATATTGGTCAGGACCAAATATATTTTTTCTTAGCATTTTGCATTCATGCTTGAACAAACAAACAATGCAGAACAAGAATAAGAGTATGAATTTACCAACGGAAATGTTGAAATGTAAACGGCCTGAAAATGTTCTGTCTGGTAAAATAAACATGAATCAAAGCAGAAATCGAAACAAAACAAGAATGCTAAGAAAACAACCCTAATAAACTGGAATACAAGTGACATTGGCAGACATTACTACATGAATGGGAATTTGGATCAGCTTCGATTTCCTGTATAGTCAGCTGACTGAAAAGGACATGGGGTAATTCAGAGGAAAGCACTCCATTACAGCCTCGCTTACAGTCTTTTCTTTCAGTTTATGTTTGCTAGTGGAACGGTTGCACAAACATCTAGTGCCTGATATAAAATGTTTATTTCTCTACAGATTGCTTTTCAGTTCCTTCTGTTATTATCTGACACAGATTTTCAGCCACAGAGCAGAAATCAGTTGTTTCAGAAAGGCAACGGTTGTCTCAATTTCACAGGACATCTCCTCTCTCCAAGTGTTATTCTGACAACGCGTTTGTCTTGGTTTTTAACCCATGTGCTTCCTCACCTTTGCATAAACATGTAAAGAGACAATGAAACATTGAAGAGAGTAACATCAAAAGAATGTCAGTTCTAAAATCACATTCAAATACAATGACCTCCAGGTTGGGCTTTGATCAGTGCATAATTTCAAGTCAAGTCAAGTAGGTTTATTTGTCATTTCAGCCATAAACACAGTATACAGTGAAATGAAACATTGTTCCTGCAGGATCAAGGTGCACAAAAACAATAGGACAAAAACAACACAGAACTACATAAGTGGAATTACAAGACAAGACAAGACAACATACAGTGCAATTGACAAAGTACTAACTGTGCTGGTTTGAATGGATATTTGAATAAAAACAGTAATATTATTGCAGATACAGTATTATGACATATACTGTATTCTAGCAACATGACAACAATAAATAGTAAATAAATAGAAGTGCAAACAATAGCAGCAGGACAGAGAGTGTGCAGTATATAACAAATGATATTTGAAAGACAGTTTGTGATTCAGTTCTGATTCAGAAGTCTGACGGACTGAGGGAAGAAACGGTTTCCCATCCTGGCAGTGAAGGTCTGTACGCAACGGAACCTTCTGCCGGACGGAAGAAGCGAGAACAGGGTGTGTGGTCATCCATGGTGCGGGGTGGATTTGCGGATGCAGCGTGACGTGTAAATGTCTGCCACAGAGGGGCAGTCCTCACTATCCTCTGTAGGTTCTTGCGTTCCGAAGCGGAGCCGTTCCCGCACCAGGCTGTGATGCAGCTACACAGGGTGCTCTCTATGGCTGGAGCTCAGCTCTGGGGGCTTTCGAGTGCTCAGAGAAGTCTGTACTCCACTCTCTCTAAGATGAGCTCCACAGCCTCAAATGGTACACCCAATATAATTCAACTTAAAATTAATTTCAATTAAACTTGGCATAAATACAAGTTGAACTAAAGAAAAGTGTATTTATAAAATTGGTTTTGTTCAATGTTTTTTTTGACATACGTCCGCATAAATTACCAAGTTTGTATTATCTGACTTGCCGGTAAGGGAAAGAAAAACACACCACACACAGGCAGAAAAATCCACTTTTTGGCCACTGAAATAGATGAAGTTATCTTCTGGACCATTAAACTCATCTAACAGGGTAAGTCTTTCTTGTAGTTTGATGTAACTAATAGGTGTTGAAAGAAAATATTGCATTGTTGCATGTTTAAGTAACATTATTGTTGTTAAAGACAGATTTGTGGTGGTCGCAGTAGGTCTCTGATGTTTATGAGCTACGGCACCTCAGAGTTCACAAATTAAACACTAATTCCATGACCTTCAGCACATAGATAGGCTTGTTTTCCAGCACAACACTATACACATACTGAGTAATAAGAGGTTCCTATTAGCAGGATAATTTTTACTGGTTTATCTTTATGACTGCGAGGAGAGAAACATTTTTAAACACTGCTTTCATCTACTGTCTACTTTTTGCTCCATGACTTCAAACTACTGACAACTTTATCCATCCATCCATTCATGGGTACTTTGTATGTGTTACAAGATTGTGGTGTTAGCTTGGAGCCTACCAGGAAGCTGGGAACACCCTGGACAGGATTCCTATCAATTATTAGGCTCACACGCACTCACATTCATATACAATAATCATATAATAAGGGTCATTTAGAGGCACCAACTGACCTAGCGGTATGTTTTTGACTGTGGAGGAAACGGGGAGAAAGAAAAGAGAGAAAAGCCCCAATCCTAAAGATGTGACCTACTGAGACACCATGTTTCCCTTCTTCATTGCAAGATATTTCAAAATGCAATGCGTTATAATGGAAAAAAACATGCCTGAAGCATCTGACAAATTTTGATGTGTGATCAAAATTAATGCAAAATGAACAATTTATGGGCACAATGATTCTTCTAGAAGTTTTGTGAGGCTGATTAAAAAGAACAGCATAACAAAATATGCATGTAGCAGCTCAAAACATTTGTGCAAAATTAATAATCATCGATATGTAAGATGACATTTAGGCAGCAGACAAATAGACCATATGTATGAAAATCCCCTCACGGTTTAAACGTTTTTAAGTACAATTTTACATGCGAACAAATCAAATGATTGTTACAGACTTACTCTTTAAAAAGTTTCAAATCAGTGAACTGTGTTTGCAGATTTAGGGTAATGAATCACCACAGGGAGTGAATCTCCTCTGCAGTCATTTTCTTTGAGGTACATTTTTAGCTAATCACCAAACAACTGTTAGCATTAGCACTTCAGTGGGAAAGCACATTAGCTTAAGTAAGGAATGAAAGCGGAGAGAGATTCAATTCGCCACAAAGCAGCCTCATGTAGGCTTAGCACAGGCCACATAGGGTGTACTCAGATTAGCCAATGCGTACCGTATGTGTGCCAGAGTACGTTTGACCGCCAAAGTCCAATTCGTTTGCCTAGTGTGATCGCTCCGTACCGTGCCCTGGCTCACTTGGAGAGGTGGGCCAGAGCACGGTTGGTCAGACTCAGGCACAGTAACCATGACACAGACATGACGCCAATGATGCGACTGACGCACGTATGTGCACATGTGCCCTACACGTGAACTGAATGTTGTACAGATCGCGTCATGTTTTTCGCAAAACTGTACTCCCAAATTGCAAAGACGTCACAGTGTTGGCATGGCATTTTTCATATGCGATCATGCTCTCTCAGATTGGTTCTTAAGCAGAAAGGTTTTTGCTCGATATGCTTGGAGATTTTAAGAGAATCAGGTTAAGAATGAAGAATCATGCAAGCCCATGCAGTATAGGAGGAATCTAAACACACACACACACATATATATATATGTGAAATTCAGGTTGAACTCAAGCGAGATTCAATACGTATCTCCTACCGATGTACCGAGTGCCAATACGAACGAGTGGGTTTGTAGCTATATCTGTAAGATTCATTGTGCTACAATTCCCAGTTTCTCTAGTTACGCTTGAGGGGGACTGTATTACATTTCATCACAATTTCATTTTCTCCGGCAGATGAGAAATGGGCATGTAGCATGTATGCGTTAAATCTGGCCTCTAATAAAATCAAACACATCACAAGTCATAGCGCTCTCACAAAAGGAACTGGGGATAAAATGGAGCACCATCTGTTATCATAGCAAGTCTGACTTATTAAAACGTAAAATGAAAGCGATGCCGCTGGGAGCCCTGGACGTGCAGTAAATACTGCAGGAAATAAAACACAAAATGTGAGATTCCTCTTTTCCTGAGTCCTCACCTATATCTGCCAGTGATGACAGAAATTTGGAAACACACAAATGACATGCACACATCCTACCTGAATCTCACCATGTAAATGGGTACACGTTGTAAGCCCTTCATAAATGCTGATGTGCAAGAGAGAGTTAGCCAGTGCCCTGCGGATGCTGAAACGCCCCGCAAGGACTCCTCTAAAGCAGGGTCCTGGGGGACGTCTGGGCACGTCTGGGGGGTCCCTCAGGAATGGTTTGAGAAACACTGTTCTAAAAGCAGGGGATCCCCAAAAGTGAGGGTCACAAGACCGCACTGGGGAAGGGGGTTGTGAAATGATTTCCACAATATGTTACTAAAATAGAAAAATGTGAAAGAAAAAAATTCTATTTAACCACAAATGGTTGATTTTTATGTTCCACTAAAATTTTCGGAAGTGGAACCCAATGAAATGGGAGTCACGAGTGTCTGGCACAATTATTTTGGGGGTGGTGCGCTGAAAAATCTGGGAATCCATGATCTATAGACAGGCATGTGCCTAGTCTTTACCATCCTACAAAGCTACTTATAACTCATTTTCAAATCTCATTGTCATTTTGGATAAATACTTTATTAGGTACCGCTATGTAGTACCAAGTAGGATCCCCTCTTGTCTCCACAGCCAATGCAAGAGTTGACAAGCTGCATCTCTGAGCATCTCTCACAGTGCTGCGGTGCCGAGATGTTATTTCTGCAGCCGTAGGCTTGCTGTCAGCTTTAACGAATCTGGCCATTCTCCTCTGACCTCTTTCATTAACAAGGTGTTTTCAGCAACAGAACTGCCACGTGACTGAAAGGTCTTTTTTTGTTTATCACGCCATTCGCTGTAAACTCTAGACACTGTAGTATGTGAAAATCCCAGGAGGGCGGATGTTTCCGAGATGCTCGGACTGCCACATCTGGTACCGGCAAATACGCTGCGTGTAAAAGCGTGTTAGCTGCGTGTTAGCCATTATTTTGCTTAGCCAGACTCTAAGTGAACCTCTTGACCCAGTCTGCGTGCCGTGAGTATCTGGTTGCAGTCACATGACTGGCTGTTCAGTGGAATGGGCTCTCTGCTTAATGAGCACGTGTACCTAATAAACTGGCCACGGTGTACATGACTACCAATTTGGCAGAATAATTTGACAACATAAACAAGGTTGTAACAAGGTTTATAACATACTTCTTTCTTTCCATTTCCACTCTTACTAGTGCTTATAATGTAAACCCATTTTTCACCAGTACTTTTTAAACCTTTCAAATGAAGGTCAGAGTTTATGCAAATATGAGTCCCTTACACATGGGCTGCTTGGGGATTTGTCAAAACTGACACACAACCCCTCTGCGCTGCAAGAATACATTGCAGAGAGAGAAAGAGCAAGCGAGCGAGAGAGAGAGAGAGAGAGAGAGAGACAAGCAAATATAATTTCAGCGGTTTTGTTGTCAAATCTAAAATGCCATCTCCATAAAACCATTTTGTTGTTGTTTTAATTATTGACAGTAAAGCAATCTGTTCCTAATTACAAACATTTGCTTGTAGCAATTAAAAACAGTTGCTTGCAGCTATTTAATTTGGCTCCCCTAATCTTGTCAGCAATTAGAGTGCATATAAGTTAAGAAATGAACTTGTTTCGTTTCCAGGAAAACAAGAACGATCCCTTTTCCAATTGTATAATGCTGCCTCAGGCACCTTCACTATTTATTTTGAAATCTGGCCATTTTTTCGGATTTTAATCCACTTATTTGGCACTCTCATGCTACATTTTTCCATTAAAGGGACTTCAGGAAGCGTTAAAAATGATGGTATTGCTTCCTTAAAAGATATTCGAAAGATGCCCATATCTGAAAAGTGAAATGCAATAACACTCTCATTTAGCACAATTTAGTTGTTTTTCATTTCTATTATGCTGTCAAAACAGCAGGAGGAATATATTTCCATCTTGAAATGGATGTCAGCTTGTATCAAAGAAAGAAAAACCATGTCCTTTATCAAGCAGCAAACATCTACTTATATTGTCAAGTGAGTATCCATCGGCTCTTCCTCAAGGTCCAGAAATATGAAGGAAACAGCTACTGATATTCTTGGTGAGGTAATAATACAGCACTGAGGTTGTGGCACTCCATCTCTCTCTCTCAGCATTTTTCATAAGCAGATGGGTGCCTTGCGAAGTATACATATATGCATGTTCCTAAACCTTGATATAACAGAGAGAGTGAGTGACAAAGAGAGTGCAGAAATGTTAAACTGCGGTGTACCTCTCCACAGAACAATATTTTGCTTTCTTTTCGGCTCCAGCCAGCTGATGGCTATTGATTCCCTTGTGAGGGATAACCACATTTTATGATACACTTCTGCGTGGAGCTGCATGCCTTCAATCACAGATGAAAGCTGGTTACCTGGTAACAAATGGACAGCCCTACTCAGTGATGTCAACTGTTGTTTTCGCAATATATGCTCAAAACACAAACTGGCAGCCAGGCTGCCCATTTAAGCAATAATGTTTTCCTGTATTAATAAGGAGATGGGTATCTGCAGTAGCACAGGTTCAGTGCAATTACGCTCATTAGTAATAATTATAATCTTTTCCCTGGAGTTAACACATGGACAGGGAAACAATTGTGGTTTTTGGACTCGGTTTAGGCTCCCATTTTGATGAAGCTGTGAACATAGCAGAATATTATTATATATATTATGTGCTGCTTAAAAATGCAGGAGCTGCTGTAGAGTTAGTGAAAAACTGAGGAGTAGTACAGGGGAAAGAGACAGATTAGCTACGAAATTAATTCACTTTTTACAAGTAACTTAAATTACACAAAGAGCACTGAGTAAGGAATACAGACACTCCTCTACTTACGAACTTTCAACTTACGAACTTTCAGACATACAAACGAAGAGGACTGTAAGTCCAAATTGCGTTCATTGGGCTCCCGTTTCCTGCCCGCAACATCAAAGTTTTTTCTTCTGTGTGCCAATTCTGCTTAGTACGACTTCTGCCTGCTACTTCCGCCGCGCCAGCAGCATAGTGTGCGTACTCCCAGCATCCTAGTTCTTTGTACTTGCGTATACCCTTAAAATGATGCTGAATAACGACTTACGAACATTTCAAGTTACGGACAGCCATTCGTTACGTATCTCGTTCGTAAGTAGAGGAGCGTCTGTACTTTGATTTATGATATATAATTGCTAATTGAGGATGAAAAGGTAGAATTGCTAGTTAAAATTCACCTTTACGAGGTTTTAACTGAAATTTGATAGCAATTAATTGTCATTGTTCACACGCCACAGCAAACAGTGCAGAACTCCGAAATGTGTCCTCTGCATTTAACCCATATGTGACAAAACAGTGGGCAGCTATTGTTTAGCACCCAGGGGATGTGTATGTGGGCGATACCTTACTTTGGGGATTCGGAACAACAACCTTTCAGTCACAACTGTGCTTCTCGAACCATGAGGCCACCACTGACAGAAATCAGAATTATATATGTATATTTGATGCCTGTGATTTTCACCTAGGCGGTATCACTGATGGCCTGAAATGAATAAAAATATAATTATTTAAATGTTATTAATATTGAAGAGCTGTTTCATCTGTATCAAGATCTAAATTCATTGTAATAACGAAGTACTCAGGGTATTTAATTGAATTGTGAGTTGATAGATTGATCAGAGGTCCATCTGCTGGTGTCCATTGAGCCCCTTTCATTAGAAATTAATCTCCGAGGAAAAGTGCAATGGTGAATTCATGTATTACCATCACAGCACAAACAAAAGGACGCCTATCATTTTCTGACCGTAATGAGCTCATTCCAGTCAGCGTTACTCCCTTCTGTTTTAGAAATGGCCCAGATCTGCGTGACTTTTTTGAGCCACAAAGACCCCCATCACTAGACAGTACCTTAACACGACCCTGCAGATTGATCACATGTATCAAAAAAGGGAATCCAGCAATGCCGAAGCTGCCCTTGACATCCACGTAATGTCAATACCACACAGTTCTCATTTTTTTCCATTCGGCCGTCCATCCTGAATCTAAATGAAAGTTGCTTCCAGAATTAACAGTGCTACTGCCTCCGCTGCATCAGATTTTGCACTGGATGCAAGATTAGCAATTAAGTCGACAGATTTATTCCTGTTAACCTATTTCTTTACCATTATTGGTAAAGTATTATTAATTATCGTCATTGTTTTTTGCAAAAGTGAAACCATTTCTATATCTTTTCACATTTAAATGAAATGCAGCCAGGTAATTTATATTTATTGCATTCTGGCCGAGTAAATTCACAATAATTAAATGTGACATTTAAAACAGAATCACTGCCCTATATTGCTTCATCTATACATTTGGTTAAAACAATTCAGCTCGATTTCATTATAATGTATATAACTCTGCAGTGGGTAATAAACATTTATATGCAATGCTGACAGCTCAAATTATACAGCAAAGTCATGCACTCTTCAGCCGTATTTCATCTATCCATATAATGCTGAAAGAAGAATATCTCAGCATTTACTTCAAACACAAATTGGATATAATGTTAAAAACTGATGCCGCAGAGCTTTTTTAATTATAATTGTTTTTGCTTTTAGAGCTGAAGCAGAATTCCATTTGTGGGAAATTGGCAGGGTATAATTTTTTACCTCCTGAACAGAAAATGTGATCCATCCACCCATGTTCTGTACAGAAAGTATGATCACTTGATTTAATTATAAAACTAAGAGGATCCAAAACTGAATGCAACTGATGTTAATGTGTCTGCCATTAAGTAGATGTGAGCCGTCAGCCAGTGATCTTTGCCGGATGGGTTAAATCTAGTCCTGTGGTGTCACTATTTCAAAAGAAGTTTTTTGATTATTATTTTGAATTTCTTGAGCAAATATTCCAAATTCTCATTAAATGTAAGTTTATGCTCTACACTACTAATCGTGGTTCCATCTTCAAGAAATATGCGTTACTATTTACTGCTGGATTACTGCTATAATCCTTCGCCAAACTGTATTGTGAAAAAAATAGCAGTTAAATTATCTCTGGTGACATCTTGCAATAATACTTCCTGTTCTCCTATAAATAAATACCCAGACAAGCATTTAATAACAATGGGATGAGCAATGTGCCGTTTTTGATTTACATATATTTTGTAATATTTTTTTGGACATTTTTGTATTGTTTTTTGGAGCAGATGGGCATTGAGCTTAATCTAACTCTATGAAAGAACAAAGACTGACTTTCATTCATATAAATGGTGAAGTGCAAATCAGCTGATTAAACCCAGCCAGCTCAGTAGAGCAATTAAACATTTTATTGTTCCAATCCGAGTTTATTAATGACATTGTGATGCAGGCCCCTATCCCAAGCACACCAGCTTGACTTTCATCAAAGTTGACAAGATCATGCTAATTACTGACTCATTCCTTCACACATTTATTTTCACAAAGCCTAAACTGATATAGGACTGTAAAGCTTTGTGACTCTGTACTAGAGCAAGCACTAGCTTAGATCATCCCTTAATCATAGCATCTTGAATGTATATGAAGGTATAGGTACACCTTCCTGCCAGTAGGTAGGACCTATTTTTCTTCCATAACCAATTCAAGCTATGCCTTCAGAGAAGCCTTTCTGCAGGCCGCTATTGTACTGAGCTGCTTTATGCTTGTGGTCTTCCTTGTTAAACCTACCTATACATATATAACCTCTCATTAACAACACATTTTTGGCCCCAGGGTTTTGTTCAATGCACCGTTTTCTGTAAACTCTTGACATTGAAGTATGTGAAAACAGAATATCTTTATTGTCATTATACATGTACAGTGCTGCCATCTTATTATTATATGAAATCCTGGGGGTTTGGCTGTTTCTGCCATACTGGAACCACCATGTCTGGCACCAGCAATCACACTGCAATGAAAATCACTTAGATCACTCATTCTAACACTTAATTAAAAAGTTCCGGAACCTCTGGGCTCTGTCTGCATGCTGAATGCATTCAGGTCAGAACGCCATAAAAGGAGGGGGGAGTTAGGATGATTCTAAAGGCTCCTGAGTGACAGGGGCCCTAAAAATGTGAAACATGACTGGATTGGTTTGGGGCCCAATGTGATTTGCTGTCATGGGGCCCTGCTTCAGGTACAGCCGCATGATTGGCTGTTTGGAAGAGCAAGCTGTGTGGTCTAACAATTAGGTATACCCAATATATGGCCCACCAAGTGTATATTTTATCCTCTTGTTAAGGTAATATTAAAAATGTAAAATATACGTAATAGGACTAATGGTTAAATTTGATGTTTTGCTTCCATAAAATTTTCATTTCCAGTTTTTGTACAATCTGGGCCTTGCTTTCCGGTCTTGATCTTAGGCCTCCCGAAGACTGCAGGTTAATCAATTTTTTTTCCCTGGGAGTAAATAAGAAGCAGGCCATATAATCAATCTTTTTGGGTACTGGAATCATAATATTGGACTGCCCTGTCAGCCGTGCCATTAGCAAGATTAATTTGTGCCGTTTTACATTTACAAGAACAACATTGATTCCCCGTGTAGTTATCTGACTGAGCCCCTCCTCCTTTCTTCTATAATTCAAAATCTAAAAAAGTGTATTAATTTACCGGCGGTGGAAGGTTCCCGCACTGAATCGGAGAATAAATCTTGGTTATGATTACCCACAACTCCCTGTCAGAGTCATACATCTTCTCGGCACATCGTAATTAATCGCTCCACACAACTATTCTGCTCAATTAACTATGAGGGCCATGGAATAGACTTGCCTTCTTTTATTTGACTCCAAAATAACTAACAGTCAGTGGTTAGTATGTTTTTGGAATTGGAGTAATTATGCAATAACACGTAATATAGACCGAGGTTTAAAGCAGGAACTCTGGTATTATTAAAAATCCATACGAAGAGTCCAGCTGCAGCTTAATGTGAATCCCACTGCCGTTGCCTACAATGCATTAATTTAGTAGCAGATCATTTTTGTGATATCCTGAAATGAGAGAGCTACCGAGGATATTGCTTTAATTAATTTCATGCTGCTGAATCCCAAACAAAGCGGAGTGGAAATAGAGTTCTTTCAGTGAGCCTCGGGGGTGAAAAAAGGTTAAATGCAATATGAGAACCCCATTGTCTTTCCAGAGAAAACCAATCCACTTGTGTTCTATCGTGTTTGAAGCAATTAACAAATCATCCGCAGAACTGTATTAAATCAAAGAAGTAGAAGAAGAAGAAAAAAAACAAGACTTTGCCGTGTCTTTAATCCAATTTGCCCCCACTACTCTGCCGCTGTGAAACACTGGACTACATCCACCAAACAACAGGCAAAATACATCTCCTGTTAAATAACCATGATGGGAGTCTCCATGGACGCTGTGATATAAATAAGACAAATATAGTTATTTCAGGTATACCGTGTTTTATAAAACGAAGCCATGAGTTCACATTACTGGGTTTTGAAAGGCTCTTGACCAACAGCACAAGGGATCCAGGGTGCTGCCACTTTGACTTCATGAGGTGATTTTACAAGGATACAAGGACACCTTTATTCCACCTGTCCGTTGTATTTACAGAAGACATTTTCTGGCTCTAATAACTATATTTAGACATCATCTTACTCGTACTCTGTCTTTATTATTATTATTATTATTATTATTCTCTGGGTGAACTTCCCTAATTAGTAATGTGGTGTATTCAGGGCGTGTAGCCCTACGTGTAAAACATAAAGCAACCCAAAATAAGAGTTATCGCTCTGGCTAAAATGCTGGAGTACATTTTGTATTTTTCATTTTCTTGGTTTCCTTGTCACTACACTGAATGTAAAATAATCTGTCAGTGTCCCTTTGCATTTATGTTTATACACACAAGGCAGCCCCTGAGCAGCAATGAATCATGGATCTACATTTAAATTGCTCTTTGAATCCACCGGATGGATTTTCTCCCGAAACACAGTGCGGCGTAAAGAGGTCACTCCAAGCTGTTCCCATTGTACGTTCTCATTAGACCTGCACCATATGCCAATTTACTGCCATTATCCAGAATGACAATGGAAATAAGGGTCCAGCATATTTATACATTTACACGCCGCCAAAAATGGAACATTGTGAATGTTCAAAATCTAATTTCTTTTACTGTTCTATTACCATTTCATTAATCCTCGCTAACTTGTCCCAACTTTGGTTTTATTTATTTCTCATTGATTTTATGAGTAATTCATTGTAGCACCAGGAAAAGCACTCAGACGCTACGCCTTTTGTTCTCGGTGATTGTGAGAGTGCCCACAATGCCTTTTATCTCCTCTGAACTATAATTGTACAGCTAAAGCTCAGAAACCGGGGTGGGGGGGGGGGATCTATGCATATTGATCACCCTGGAGGTTTAAAGGGTCTTGTCATGGTTAAGACAGCAATTATGGTATTTCAGTCATCCATAAACTTCACCTATAGATAGCGAGGTCACAATTTACTTGCCTGTCTTACACTACAATTTAAACCAAGTATTTTTTTTTTCTATAAGGGTATTCTAATATTAATGAATTCTGGTCTTCATTTTTTTTCCCCTCGTTTCACCGTGTCTTCTTCTTTCAACCACATGATGACGTTAACTTCTGAGTGTTGATTGGCCATCCCTGTTGCCAAAACTGACATCATCATGTTTACACTTTATCATATAAGTATGGATGGAATTCAAGTTGCACTGTAGGTGTGTACATGGTTGTTTACCAGTGTTGGGGTTCCCTGCTCTGTGGGCGTGTAATCTGCAGGCTCCCCATGACCTTCCCCTGCACCCCCCCCAACCCCCCATCCCAGCAACCCTGCATTATAAAAGTGGCTGACAGATGGATGTTACTTGTAAGGAATCATACAGACTTTGATGCCCAGGAAATACTGTATGTAACCTAAATAAACTTATTCTTAACCACTAAATTACAGAATACAGAAATGGTGTAACACTATATAAGTTATATGCTCAAATATTTATTTCAGTTGGGTTTAGCTGACCTTAAACATTTTCCAAGTTTCCTCAGTCCTGCAGCATTAAAAATGAATGCTCTGTCTTATATTTAATTCAGTGACTCACAATTTATGTTTCTGCTTCAAGTGTGATATTAATAATTCCACTTAAAGCCCAATTTATATTTACATGAAACAAACAAACCTGGATGTGCACACACACCCACACACACGCTCGTTTTCTTTGCATAAATCGCTTTCCAGTTCTGTATTTTTACCATACTATGGAATTTGCATACACACAAATGTGAATATTTAAAAAGCTGTTGTTTAACAGAAACATATTAAACTTGTAAAAACATATTTCAGAACCAAAATATGGCAACCTGAAAACCATGTTTTCTGTGATTATTACTGTTGCATCGAAAACAAGCTGTTTTACAAAAATATCTGGATTTTTTCCCCCCCTCAGTATTTGGACTCCTCTGGCACCGTGCATATACAAAAAGGAGACTGCAAGCTTCTAAATTCATCCAAAACACTATTTAGAAGTTTTATATTAATTGGAAGATACACGGTTTTTAATCTTCTGTCATCCTGGAAAGAAACCGACTTAATCGGTTTTCTTAAAAAGGTGAATATGAGACATATTTCCAGGTACCACTGAGGGGGCACTACCCCTACCTGGTATCTAACAATGTGGGGTATTTTGATCTGTCGTTCCTGGCAGTACTAGGCCCCAGGCATTTTAAACAACATCCCTTATGCCTGAATAATTAGCATGATTTACATTTCTGTACAATCTGATTCACAGGAAATGTGCCTTTATTTACCCTCTAACTGACTTCACTCTGCTGAGCCTTAAGCCCGCAGAAGTGCCACACAGGCAACGCTGCTAACAGTGCCGTACAAGGAGAAGTGATTGCGAAGGATGGAGAGCTAAAAGGAGAAGTTATCTTCGCCCCCGCATCAATGCAACAAGACGTTTTGTTGAGCACAAATGCGGTAAACACAGCTGCGGCCTTTGAGGCAGGCCTCTCCTCGATTACAGACGCGCTCCTTCAGAATATGACTGGGAAACAGTGCTCTGATGAGGCCGATACACCCCATCCTGGAATTCTGAAGATGGGTAAGCTAACTTGGGGAAAGCAAAGAGGCTGAATGAAAGAAAATTTTAAACACAGGTTTCCTCACGGCATCAAAATAAGTGATTCCTCCATATATTAGAAAAAAAGTCTTCAGTCACTTTAAGGCATTTCTGACTGCAATCAAAATATAATGATTTACTCAAAAAAACCTATATATACTGTGTGCGTGTGTATCAATTTGTGTTTTGGTTTTAAGATAAAAAGCAGTCTATCCATTTCCAATAACTGCTTACCCAATATGGGGTTGTGGTAGTCCTGGCAACAATCCCAGAAAGCACAGGGCACATGACAGGGGCAGCCTGGATGACATCGCCCCTCTGCCTCTAAATCTAAAAATACAAAATATCAAAACATGAGATTTGTCGCCAGTTACCAGAAAAAATGGTACCGGTTTGCAGAACAGGCATCGGTTTAGAAGACAATGCTTCCGGGGGGTTCCTGAATAAAACAGCGCCCCTCTGTGTTTTATATACGTATGACCTTCAGAATGTACACTATAATTCAACAAAGATGTTCACTAATGCATTTCTGGAGACACAGGCAAACACAGTCAAACCAGCTGGGCTGCCTGGGTCCGCTTTATAGGTCCTGTCACAGAAGGATAGTTCTGATTTAATAAACCAGACCCTAAATCTACTGGATCCTGTATGGCCTCAGGTGAAGAGCTGAAAATCACGAACGTCGCAGCAAGTCCACATCTGAAAATCTAATTTGTGTCTTATATTTAATAGAACAATCACAGTAAACGCTGAAATTCCATCCGTAGTCGAATCTGAAATTGATCACAATAACGGAAGCTCCAAACACTGCTTTGCTATTCCCTAACCATATTGTGTGAGAGACTGTAACGCTATAAAATACCGTTCATGTCCCAAAACTGCACACCCTGGAGCTTATTTCAGGAAGCACAAGGTGTGTGGTATGGTACACCTTGGGAAGGACACCGTCCTTCTCAAGGCACACACACAGACAAAGACACAGTTTTGTTACACCAGTTCAATGAAACAGTATGTCTTTGGATGTGCAGGACAGGGACACCCCCCAAGGGGACTCCATTTTAATGTCTTACTCCTATCAGTGTGGTTTTTCCTTTGCCTATTGCAGCCTCCCTGTCTCTCCGTTGGTCTTTGTCACGGTGCCAAAGCGGACTGCTGGCTACCATCTGGGGGCGCGGGCAGTGTCACTCTGCCTCCGCTCCCCCCCCCCCTTTCTTATCGCCATCAAAGGCGGATCGGATATCCTGTGGCATCACTTCCCAAGTTTCAGAAAGCAAACCGGGCTGTCGTGTCGCCTTTGTTCGGACGCAGCCACGCCTGCACTGATGTCTCCACGTGCCTTGTACGGTACAGCGTGGACTGTTATTAAAGGCAGATTGACCAAAAAAAAAAATTCAGCTTTTATTATGTACATTAAAGAAAAAGATAAGAGATGCTTTACCTCCCGTTACTATTCTAGCTGCATGGCTACATTTGTCCCTGGATGAGAAGCACCGGCATTAGCTTTGTATTCTGACAATTTTCACTTCAAGATATGTGCGACAAAAACAAACAAAAAAAACAACAACAACAACAACAACACTGACATATCATTGGCCTCTGTGTGCAATAGGGGTTTTTGTTCTGTTTTTTTTTTGTTTTCGAACCTTTCCTTGCAGGCGGCGCCTTTGGGAGCAGCTAAACAAGGACAATCTACAAGCGGCCTCGCAGTTATTTTGACACAGACAAGATATCAGAAAAATCTCTCTGAAACAACCCCCCACCCCCCCAGAAAGTTGTTAACCAGAAAATAGCGGCCAAAGGGGGCAGCTAGACCTTTCGGTTTGTGAGCTAAAGGAAACCAGAGTGAAAACATGCAGTTTGGTGGTCTTGATTCTTTCATGGACACACAAAAAAAAAAACTTCGATTAAATTTATATTGAAGTCCTCCCACTCATTGCAAGTTGAGTGAATACGTACACATTGAAACACCCAGACACAGGCTTCAGAAATGACTGGCTCTCTTTAAAAGGTACGCATTTTCTTCATTAAAATGAAAAATTTTATATACTTGGTTAGCCGTTATCTCATAAGCATTCAACTCCCTTGTCTGCAGCTCCAGGTTCTGCCAGTTTCCTCATGAGGTCATTCTAAAACTTAAGATAAACTCATCTGTGATCAATTAAGCCCATCATTAGAAAATCCATAACTCCAAACTGAGTAAAAGGACACACTTGTCAGAGGAGTGACTAGAGAGCCAGTGTTCATCCCGACAGAAACAGACTTCAGCATCTTAGATGGGAGAACCTGTCCAGTGGGCAACAGATGTCGCCTCTGTGTGCCAAAGGGTAAGCAAAATTCCCCACTGGTAAAAAGATTACTTTAAGACATGCCTGAAGTGTTCAAGGAGACATGTTGCAGAGTCCGCTATCATATGGAAAAAGAATTTGCAGTATGATGAAAACAAAACTTGAATGTTTGGCACAAGAATAACACAGCTCATCCGCCAACACCTTCACTACACTAAAGTATGGTTCTGTCTGTATCTATTGCAGATGGATGCCTTTTAGCTATAGGGACCTGGGAACATGTCAAGATAGAGAGAACAAAGATTGGAGCCAAACGCAGTCAAATCCTAGAGGAGAAGCGGATAGTCAGAAAGAGATTGGGGCGAAGATTTACATTTCAATGGAGCACAAAACCAGAGCTTACAGGCAAAACAGTGCTGTGATGGCTATGGTATGAGAAGGTGAAGCTCTCTGTGCCGGCCCAACCCAAGTTCATACTTGAATCCTATTCAAAACAGGAGAGTAAATTCGCTGAGGTTCCCCATCTGTGCTGACAGAACTGTTTCTCACTTTACCCAACATAATTGTTGCCACACAAGCAGACTGATACAGGTAAACACTCGGATGTGAGGCAGGAATGTTTAGAAGATGCCATCTTGAAGGGTTAGGTGTTTTGTGAGAAGTATATTACCCTAATCACCTGTAAATGTGATTGAATGCACAATAAAGCTGTGGAACTTGAAAATGAATGAGTTAACAAAAAAAGAAATAATCAAATGAGATCGACAGAGTTTAGATCACCTGCAGTGTTAAGACATTTAAAGGCAATTAATGGACATTTATCCACCAGTTCAGGCTTGATATTGCTTCTCAACAGTTTTGTTGATTTTCAGCTGATTCTTTTCCACCTCATATAAGGAGCATTGTTGTTGCTGTGTTGTTTCCGGTACACGGATTCAGACAGGATACCTCATGGCATGATGGGATAGGCGTTCTGGATTTTCAATTCTCCTGCACATTGTACTTTTCTACTTCCTGTACTTGCAAGCTGTTTGCAGGACTTAATTTATCCATAAGTGATGTTTTAACTAACCTACAGTGCCAGTCAAAAGTTTGGACACACCAGGCCGCTTACAAAGGAGAGTGATAGTGCTGCATCACATGACCTGACCACCTGACCTAAACATAGAAGAAATGGTACACGTTTTTTAAAATGAAGCTCTGCAATTTTTTGAATGCACATGTTTGTGAACGTCTGTTTTGAGTTTCCAAGTTATAAACGTAGTCTCAAATGATAATATGAAAATCTTTCGAATATTATAAGATTTCGTGTCTAGCACAAACACTTCCTACCACTTTACTGACAATTTTTTCATGTTGCAAGATATGTAAAGAGCCTTTAGGCTTCATAACATACGATCATTCCTCTGGACGGTAAAATGTTAAGGCCCAAAGGAATTGTCAAAACAAAATTAAATCACAATTACAATTTAAATGCACTCATTATAAATGCACGTCACACATATTAAAATTGCTGAAGGAAAGGTACAAGACATGCCCACAATCCGCCTAAACGGTGCTCATATTAACACATCCAATTCATTTGTAATGGATCCTTGTAATATATCCCGGTATGTACTCTTCTGATCCAGACTTGATTATTTTACTTTAGTATAATTAACCATTTTGTCAAACATGTGTTTCTTAAGAAGGTGTTTTAATTATCCTAATGTGTGGACTACGTATGAAATTTAAAATCTGTTTAAGATAATTTGGGCACAACCATCATTCCAGCTTACAAACAAATGATAGCAACCACCTAGTGCTGTACGGTATACCAGTTCATCCAGTATACTGGCTTTCATGTCCCGTACCGTATGAGTTTTTCATATACCGCCACACAGTACCATTGCTGAAACAATATCTGTAACTCTTAGAAAATTAGGCCTATATAATATTGTTCACTGCTAGAAGAGCTATGGATGAGACAGGACCCCTGTTAACTATGTGCACCTTTCTTACTAACAGTCATAACATAATCTAAAATATTATCGATTTACAATAATCATTAAAATCTGTTGGTTAAGTAAACGTTGTTACCAAACTACATGTACGATAATAATCTATTAAAACACGTGGGTTATACTATGAAGCTAAATGAAAAACAATTTTTATAATAATTAATAAAAACACAGCTTTTAAAAAATTTGTAAACGTGTTTTAATGATGCAAATGCTTACAGGTAGTGATGAACTTGGGGAAATAAATATTGTGATATACCGTGAAGCCTTCATAATCACAAAAAATATACAAATGGTGATAACACACAGCATTACAACCACCTAAAGTGGAGTCCCTTGTAATGGAGAGAAATGTGTTTATTTTGGATTAATTTAAACCAATCTACGGCGCTAACGGCGCTAAGGTATCAGCGTATTTAAAACGAATAAGGAGAAACCAGTGGAGTTCTGTTCATTCACCACTTATTGCTTGTATTTTTTATACCTGTCCATGGAATGAAAGCCTCCACATTTGTTTAAATTGTTTTTATTTATTTGAATTTTTCCATCTATTATCATTTCCAATTGAAATGTTACCTACAACCTTACCGAACGTGAATGAAATTTCAAGTAATGGTGGCGTCTCGTGACACTGGCCTATTGCTGTCTCAGTATCTCTGAGGCTCAGTATCACACACAGGATTAATTCCAAATTAATGTTATTTATGAGTTCAGCAGCAGCCCATGTAAATAAGCCAACAGATTTTTTTCTTTTTTTATTATTTCAGTATACAATTTTAAACTTCCTGGAGCAATCTGATTGGATATCAAACCAAAGGGTAATAAAGTGATGCCCTTTGGATTTTTTCTGAAAAGTCTGAAAATTAAGTCCATTTTGAAACAGTACATAAGACTACAGGGAGGCCATAAATGCGGGGATGTTAGGACAATTTCGTGGGCCATTGACAGGGGCCCCAAAAAACTGGAACATAACTGTCTGGTCTGAGTTGGGGGCCCAATATGATATGCTTACATGGGGCCCAAAACCTTAATTTAATATCCTGTGCTGCATTGAAGTACAAAACTGTGCAAAAGTCTTAGGCAACCTAAGATAATTATTCTTAAATTATCCATTTTGTATACCCACTTGTCCTATACAGGGTCACTGGGGTCCGGAGTCAATCCATGTTTGCCTAATCAATACCTCAATAGGTTATTTAACTAACTTAATTAAGTAGCCCTTTGGCTACCATATTTGAAAATAGCACAGGCTGTCAGTCCTTCCTGAAATAAAATGCTTAAAACACCCATACATCTTGCAGAAACATACCCAAACATGTTCTATAGTCACAATTCTAACCAAACACAAACTGATTTCTAAAAGGGCAAATAAACTCGAACTGTAAACAAACTGGCGATCACAGACATACTAATGTGAATTTCCCTTAGCATTATTTAGGAGACTTCTGTCCCTGGTCAAACACGTTATTTTGAAAGCTCTTCCCCTTGGCATCGATCATATTAAATCTTGTCTGAATCGGTTCAGTGACCATTTCGTTTGGTCAACTTTTCCCACGCCACCTCTACTTTACCCAGTAAAATTTTAAACCATTTCAAAACAGATAAAAAACAGTGGCAAATAAATAAAACAGTGGAGGATGGTGATTTTTAAAACAGAGGAGGCACACTGAACACTTGGCAGCATGACCAAAAAAAAGAAGCCTTTTCTTACTTTAGTAGGCCCAGCTACTTACAGGTAAATTCTGCTCTCCTTTATCAAAGGACTTTAGAACGGAATCAACATTAGCTGCAGTGACTGCCACGTTATTCTAAGCCTCTAGCACAGCTTGAACACACACACAACGTTGTTAGCAACTAACTACCAAACTAGTCCACTAAAAATTACCGAATTTGAAAATTAAACAAACGATCAAACTCAAAATTCAGTAGCGACTGCTTTACTTACAATATCTACCAATGCGAATGGCTAAAAATTACATGTGAAATGATAAAATATCACTCCGGGTTTCAACGAAAGGCACAACTGCATGTGACAGAAGGAATGAATACTGCGAGCCAACACTGCCGACACCAAGTCGTGAGCATTAATGTCACTCGTAGTAAATCCTGTCTTGTGCAGAGAAGCCTGGTTTCCAAGCAGGTCAAAGACTCCAAGTCTATCTGTCAATTAATGTTACCTAAGCGAAACCAATAGCTGTGTCTGAATGTAGCCTTAGAAGGATGCAGCCACTGAATTCGTACACAGTCTATGTATGAAGCTCTCCCAGACTCCCAGACAAGCACAGCATCCAGGTGGGTTCTGATAACACATCAATGAAGCATATTGACCAATAAGCTTCCATCTATTCTCCATTTAGACAAAGCGTGCAAGCATATTCCATAGACTTTCACTGAAGCATGGCATTAATGGTTGTCTATGGGCTGTCTTTTCCTGAATTCAAAGGGACAATTATAATCAATGCTGTGGTTAAATTAGCAAGACAGATTACACCTTTAATCACAAATAAAAAGAATATGCATTGATACACTGACTAATTCAATTCCTTTGGCAATTTTATGGGGGGAGCCGGGCTGCCTGTGTAGTCTTAGAGCAATTGCAGGTAAAATAAAAGCAGAAAAAAGTGCCTTATATGTGTGTAATCGTAGTATTTTTTTGTTAATTCCATTCCTGGCTTTGCATCCTTTGTTTTAAAGGTCATTCCAGGCAATTCCCAGTTACATTATTCATGCAGCCAAACAAGACATACACAGTCCGACTCACGGCCATATTGAAATGCTGGCAAATTTTATTAATATTTTTATTTAAGCGGCTTTATGTCTGGATAATGTTGTTTTTTAATGGTCGGAAACTTGTGTACTACAATTCAGTTCTGGCTGGATTTTATGCTATGATGGTTTTTATTGAAATTTTTGAAGTCTGGAAACTAGCAGCCGTTCCGGAGACAGGTGGGGGCAGGGTAGAGCTGTATGTGAAATTCAGCACATACATGGAATGGCTGAAGTGCTCCTGAGGAGAGCGTTGGGAACCGAAGTGCTGTTCTAGCCATCCAGCAAGACATCGGTAACTTTTTGCAGAACAGGAGAAATTCTTGTTCTCTTACAATGTGTTCTTAAGTCATGTGTTGTATCCTAATGTTAAATTGTGGTTTTTCTGTGCAAATATACACT
This sequence comes from Mormyrops boulengeri, assembly GCA_026781065.1. Lineage (NCBI taxonomy): Eukaryota > Metazoa > Chordata > Actinopteri > Osteoglossiformes > Mormyridae > Mormyrops > Mormyrops boulengeri. The sequence goes on from JAODLD010000021.1 coordinate 1,049,200, forward strand.
GCTTTCCCAAATAAATTACTTTAAACATTTTCTTTGACTGCTTAAGACTTTTTACACAGTGCTAATTATGACCCATGTATGAATCTCTTAAATGAAGTGAAAATCTCTTAAATCTCTGTAGTGAAAAGCCTTTCAAGGCCCTGCTCTGATCAAACGTTGACCCACAAACCAACCCACAAACACAGATTTGATTGCTGCAGCCATAAAGTTCATGCAGGAATAAAAAGAGAAGTCTGACAGTTAAAGACTCACCTCAATAGAAAGGATCTTCCTCTGGATGTGCAGCGCTTGGTAAAATCAGAAAAACAGCCCAGTTCACTGTATGAAGTTTTTTGCAGTGATGGTTCAAAGTGAAAAGAGAGTTTTATCCTACAGCCTATCCTTCTGGCTTATATACAAAATATTATAAGGTTTAAGGTGTATGCTCGTTAGAATCTGGAATTCAGTGTCAATTTTTCACAACACGCTACATTGGTAACTGAAGGACATTGTTGATTTCTAGCCCACTACATAAATATGGTCCACCAAGTTTTTAAGAAGTACAGTGGTACCGTGACTTACGAGTTTAATTCGTTCCGTGACGGAGCTCGTAACTCAAACTACTCGTATGTCAAATTAATTTTCCCAATTGAAATGAATTGAAATGCCATTAATCAGTTCCGGACCCACAAAAAACACCGCGTTTTTTTGTTAGCCTACATGTTTTTAAACAAGAAAAATGCGCTTTTAAATGTCCGCTGTTTAGAAAATATTTTAACGCCCTTGGCTGGCCTTATAGCCTTTATGGACTTCAGTAAGGTGCAGATTGTAGAAGCGCTATGCTCGTACTGCTTCGCCAAGTCGACTACACGCACACTTTGCTCATGTTTTTCGATCATTTCTTTCTTTCATTTCAGTTTGATACTTCCACTGCGAGCTAACCGCTTAAAGTGAACGAGTGAGACCCGGGATGCTGGGCGGATGTTT
>JAODLD010000021.1:1052957-1067424 GCA_026781065.1 Mormyrops boulengeri
CCCCCCCCCCCCCCCCACCCCCCCCCCCCCCCCCCCCCCCCCCCCCCCCCCCCCCCCCCCCCCCCCCCCCCCCCCGCTACTGGCTGTACGGGGTGTTTAAAATGCTGCCCAGCTCCCGAATGTTGATCTTCAGAAAGAACATGGTAAACAAACAGCATGAACTCAGAAATGATCCCACAGTGTGACGGCTCTGTAAATGCCTACTTACTTATTACAGCTTGAGCAAACTGGGAAAAAAACAAAAATAAAAAAATAAAATATACATACATTTAAATATAGATGTAGTTAATTATGGAACAAGAAAAGCAAACATTTTGATTGGATTGACATGAGGTTTAACTTGTGATTAATCACAGCCTCTGGCACTTTCTACGCACAATCCTCATGTTGCCAATTTACATATGAAATTACAGAGGCTCACCGACAAGAAACATTACAATTTCTATCACTGACCTGAGTATAAGTACAAGTGATGGTTTTTTTCAACCATATTTTTTTATTATTTCACAAAGTAAATAAAGAGCGTATGAAACACAAATGGGTTGCACTGCATTAGGAGGCTACGGTCCTGTTCCCTTAACATCTGCATTCCTAACAAAAGGCCTTTGTCAGCTGTACGCACCAGCTAATAAGCTATGCGGGCATAAATTCCATTATGATATTGCTTTTACTGCAGGAGGAACAGCAAGGCAGCAGTTTCCGGAAAATCTTACTCAGCTACAATTAAGGGGCCGTTAGGAACTTCTCCCAGTCTTCCTGCCCCTGACGGCACAGGGCAGGATTTTCCCTCCGCCTGTTCATTATCGTCAATAAGTCAACTACACCCTCTCTCTCATCGGCGCATCGGCCATGCTAGGCACGCTCCCCTTCTGCAGTGTAAACCAATTTCACTTCTCTGCTGCAAGATGCTATTGAGCAACGCCCTGGGACTACAAGTCAGTCTGAATGGGAATGATTTATGGGAAAGAGCGGAATCTCCGCGTCCGTTCGGAGCGCTCTGCAGTATAACATAAACTCATTTATATTCCATATTGCCGTGCTGCTGTACTTAATATTCTCCTCAGTCCTCGGCGTCTATCTTATGCTGAATTTCACAGCATTAAGGTAAATGTTGCCCAGAGGTCTCAAGACAAGAAAAACAATAACAACAAAAACAAACAAACTAATCACACCACATTACCTCAAAACATAAAAGGCAGGTAATGCTATAGAGATATGATAAGAGTGAAAACCCACCTGCAGGTTTAGTTGCTGGGAAGAGAGTTTGTGGTGCACGGCTCGGCCAGAAAAGTGCACTCAGTGTGTTTAACCTGATATTTTTAAACCTGTTACATGAATGAATCAATGAATCAATGAATGAATCAATCATTCAATCCATCCACCCATCTTCTATACCTATTCTGTCCTATTTGGGTCATGGGGGTCCGGAGCCAGTCCTGCAAGCTACGGGAGCAAGGCAGGGAAAAATCCAGGATGGGGTTTCAACTCATCTCAGGGTGTTAAATGAATAATGAATTTAAAATATCAGAATGTATTTCTACGACTCAACACAACTTGCAGCTATGCGTGCGCCTATATCTTAGTGATTGTGCGTTCATAGAGATCAAAATCTTCACAATTCAGTTTTTCCGAAGCAGCCCTTTCGCCGCATTTCTGTCTTGCTGCATCTGGCAGCGTGTTCTGTTTTAGCTCTGCGTAGCTGCCCCGAATTCCTGTTGCTATGTAAACATTCCCCCTACATGACGGTGATACGCTCGCTCGCAGTTGCATGACATGCAGATGGTGAGATGCAGAGAGAAAACACTGAAAAGGCAGCGCTTGTCTCACGCCTTGCAACAGAAAAGAGTGATTTTGACCCAAATCTACATAACAGTAGACCGGGCATGTTTCCATTTACATTATACTGTAGCGTATTCCCATGAATGCTGAGAACTGTGTACTGTAACTATCCTGTGCAGGACATGGATGCTCAGCTTTGTTTTGTCTGCAATGATCCTACAAGAGGACCTCCAAGAAATGAGAAGATGCTGCAGTTCTGGGTAAGGCCACTGCCAGCAGGGACCACCTGAACTTTAAAAGGGTGTCCGTCAGGACAGGGGTCTTTCAGTAGGCAGATCGATAAGCCCTTAGATGCTTTGTTTCATTAAACATTCCCCATTCCATCAAAAGGTTTGAGGGATCTAGCCCTGCTTTACTGAGGAGGTCATATTAACCAAAACGCCTCCACCGTCCATCCCACAACTAGCTCTGAAGTAGCACTTTCATGCCAAATTGTCTAATTGGCTGCAAAAATCCTTTTGAGAGAAAAAAACATGTTAGGTTAATAAGGCAAGGGCAGGATTGTGGAGAGAAGTGTGCTAGGAAATTGCGCACCCTCCCGCTGAGCAGTGCCAGGGGACACTGCAGACCCAGATGCGGTCCAGTGAAGAGAAGCAGGCCTGTTCGGAATTCCGGCACACGTGCAAAAGTAAGGATTACAATTCCCTTGACGAAATCGTCTCAGCTCTCAGGAGGGAAAGGTATGCTTCAACAACTCCAATGTGAAGAATGTTTCCAAAATGTAAAGGTGAAAGAGGCGGGTTTTCATTCGCGACGGATTCATTCGGTAAATCACTGCGCTCACCCCGTTTTGGAGGGAGAAGTGAGCACAATTTGCCCACTCAGTCCAGCTGCTGGAAATTCTGCTCCACTTCTGTTTTAACAGCCCTGAGATTATTATAGCAGAGATCCACCACAGTGCTAGAACGCAAACTGAAAAGAATTACACCTAAGAATTACACCTTATTATAGACTATACATATAGATCATACATATTAACTATTCCTCCACTGGAAGTTATAAGGAAGGTTTTCCCCATCGTAGTAGGAAAAACTATGCAACTCTCTCCGGATTCCCAATCAGCATCTCAGTGTTACAACAGAAAAGTTTAATCAATACTTGAGGAAAGAGTAAAAGAATAAAACAAGAAAAGTAACATTAAGGGGAGACTAAAGAATGTGACATTCCCGGTGTGCCAATGGGAGTTATTGTCTTTCCTCGTGGCACTGCCAGGTCCATTGTGATCTAGCTCAGAGGACACTTTTTTTTCTTTTTCCCTCGGGAGGGGGGTAAGGAATGTGGAGAAACTCAGGTATCCACAGAGAAGATGCTGGTTTAAAGAAAGAAAAAGAATCTGTCTTTGATGTGAAAAATACCAGCTTGGGCTTTGTTGTTTTGATGGGAAAATGTCAGCAAAGAGCAAACTAATTGTTGCTGTAATCTCCATGGAATGTCAGATAGCGCATAGGCAAACACACAGATTTTTTGACAGAAGCCCGGGAAAAACTTGAGCTCTTACACAAATAGTCTGTGTTTTTGCAAATTTCTAAATGTTTCAGACTGCTGGTGGTTGTTACGTGCCTTGTCTTGTTGAAATTAAAAAAGGCCTTTTGAGACTTCTATGACATCACCATACTAAGGCCTCAAAGGTCAGTAAGACCTGATATTAAAACATACAAACAATTTCAGGGTTTCCAAATCACACAGCTTTTTTGCTGAATTTGGGTGAATGTCTGGTCAAGCTTTGTTTCTGTACCAAAAGGCTAATTTCACATTTTAATGTCCATATATTGGCCTAGTTTCACAGTTAAGTCTTTACGTTTAACTGTGCAGTTTTCAGTGCTTAAATATTACAGCACAGGATTAATGTCATTCATCATGAATCTCTGTTAGATCTCCTTAACGTTCAGCAAGCGCACAACCAGCACAACTGGAAAAAACGCTCCCTCATGCCTACTATGGAAACAAACGTTACGATTTAGCACAAGCTTTGACCACCTCCTTCCAGTGACATGATGACATCATGGAGTCCATGTGCAAAAGTCACGTTGATGTAGCAGTGTGAGAATGTGTTACTCTATGCATTTCATATCCTGAGATATAACAGCATAAGAAAGACACACTCTTTTTGCTGATGCATTTAAAAATGAAGACTAAATACACAGATGTCATTTGTGAAACATTTTCAAATCTTCCTTCTTCAGAGTAAAACATTTGAACCGCTGCTGAACATGCCGACAAGAGCACGAAAAGAAAGAAAATGCACTCCTCCTCATTTCATTACTCCACTTGGAACTACGTAATTAAGCATTATACCTGATGGTGTTGCATGCCTTACATCTCACGTTTTTGCTTACCGGGAGCTGGGAAGGAGCAAAAATGTGGACCGTCTGTGGGCCCCTGTGGACCAGATTAGGAAACACTGCCATCCATCAAGGGACTGGAATTAATATCGTAAAAGTGCCTTGTAATAATATGGAGTTATTTATGTCAACTGCAATGCAAAGTGGACACAGCCATATACACACTTGCACCAAGCCTTCAAATTGCTGATACTGAAGGAAACCATTTGTCTTAACTATTTCTTGGCCTTGTTCTGAGAAACAGGGGTAACAAAACACACAAAATGTAACCATAGTTATATATTTACGATATTGTAATGATAAAGTATCAGCATTCCCTTCTTCCTTCCCCATCATTTCAGAATTACCTTTGTCTAATTGCAGTGTCCAAAGATAAAGCTGAGACTCACACTAAATATAAAAACATCACATCAAGCTCAAATATCATCACACTTAATAATGTAAAGGGCCAGCAAGGGCTTCACAGTGCCGCTTTGTTGGGATTTTGGCTCTGACTGAACAGATGTTTGCTTGCTGGATAAACCAGATATGTGGCAGTAAAAGGATACCGAGTTTAAACAATGCGGAGCTATAAAATGAATTAAGCCATCAGAGTTAATTAAAAACATCATCGCACCTGTTGTGAAGAGAGGAAAACAAATCGAGAGATGAGCAAACAGAAGCCGCAGCCGCCCCGGGGAATGTGGTCTAGGTGGGTAAGTGTGCAGGCGTGAGCGTTTGTCTCGCCGAGGGATCGCACCTTGACATAAGGAGAGCTAAAAAGATGCCAGAGGAGCTGAATGCAGACCTAGGCTGGACATCATTATCCGAGCACCGCTGGACGGGAGATTTTCCAGGAGCCACTTATTATAGATGAGTCAGACAGCAGCCTCTGTACTGGGGTGAGGCACGCTTCCGTGGGTCGGGCAGAGCATGGCGTTATTGCCTCATTCCAGACCGACGCCGGGCCGCAAACCGGCCACGGGAGACCCGGCGAGTGCAAATCGCAAGCGGAATAAACAGCGTAAATATAAATAATGGAATAAATGTGTATCACAGGGAGCATTGCTGGTATCTTGAAGGCCACACTGAGTGAGCTCTCTGAAGCACTCCTGTAGAGAATATAACCGTGAGCACAAGCGAGGGTGCTGGTCTGTGAGAAAATGGATTGGCTTTTTTCTTGAATTGCTTGCACTGCTGTCATCGTTTGTTGGAGATAAAGAACACTGAAATATGAATCATTCCAGTGAATTCTCAGCGTAACGCCTATGGCGATCACATGCTTGATTCTACTGATTGAACACTACCACCTAGAATTACATTACCTCCATGAACATTATAAATATTGATACAGAATGAAGAACCAACAATGCTTTGGAATAATAAGGTGCCATATGATATATTCATGTGGTTCTTGGGTATTCTGTACAGTTCATAGAACGCTGCGTGCGACTGATGGACACTGCCATGAAACAGAAAAATATATCCTTAGAAATGCAAAACAAACAGTTATTACCCAAGACAGACTGTTAGCTCTGCTTTACTTGCCCTGCTTATGAAGTCCTTGCGTGTCTTTAGTTTCCAGTTTTGCAAATACCATGATTACTGCTCTTATACTCTCAGTGGAGCTAAATCATAATAAACACCTTGTGATGAGTGCAGAACACAGAGGAGCAGATTCGGACGAAGTGCTGCTGCCCCCAGCTGGTAGGTTCTGGAAATAAAACACGGCCACCATCGGCATATGCTACTATGCATGTTTGCTTTATGAAATGTGCATGCTCATAGTCACAGTTTAACGCTTTGGTGAACCCCCCAGACAGGTGTCATTTTTATCTCTCTTTATTGCAGATCCCTCTGGAATGTACGAGCCTCAGACTGAAGTCAATATTTGTGTTCCTTCTTAGGACATTCTGAAAAAACACGAATGGATGCTAACATTCTAATGTTTAAGGAGTCCGTGTCAAGTCATGTCAAGAAGATATGGGAGGTGTGTGGAGATTAAACTGCAAATAGAAGGCAGTCATAAGTGTTATATTAAAAAAATAAATGGTGACTATAATCAAGACAGGTGAAACAGTTTTCCTTTTCACTTGAAAAAGCTTAGCATCAGGTACAGCCTTCTGACTCATAAGTAGCATGTGGACCCCACGGAGTGGCCCCTCCTGATCACAGATTGCTGAGACCCCCACCCACACACAGAAGAAATGCCCATCTGTCAACGGCTTCCGCCTCATATCACGCCGCTCTCATTGAAGATCACCTGTGCCAGCACACCGAATCGAAACGGACAGGGAAAAGGCCTTTAATGCTCAGCAGACTGTGGAAAACATTCCCTTTGTCTGGGGAGGGGGGTGTGTTCAGGGATGTTCGAGGTAATGGCCCGTCTGGATATTATATCTGCATGTGCAGGCAGCCCACATAATACAGCTTCTCCAAAACAACTTCTGTATCAGGCAAGGGGTGTTTCCATGGCCGCAAGCCTGTCTGTCCGCTATCGTCTAAGCGCACACACACACACACACACACACACACACACACACACACACACACAGACAACCAGACAGACAGACACACACATGCCACAAGGCGGTCACAGTCGTTAAATTAGAAAAATGTCCTAATGGCAGAGCTGTATTCTTGTGTCAGGTGGCTTCTCCCTTTGCAAACACAAAGGCTGAACACAGCGCTTTCCTTGCTCATATCTCATGTCTTTACAAAGCCTGTTCATAAACAGGACAAGGTTCTCAGTCTGGATGTGCTTCTCTGGGTGCAAGGAACAAGTGGATTCCTGGAGGCTGTCTAGAATGATCTATATGGACTGTTCAAGCACACTGTCGTGAATGTTTACTACACACAAAGACATCACTGTTCCTCCTTCTCACCCATGGACATTAAAAACACAGTGTACACATTTTTCTTGGACATTTTGGCTTCCTTTTACTACTACCACTGTGGAACAAACGTCCATAGAAGAGATCGTTAGAGCAACTGCCAAGGAAACAAGTCGCGACTCATCTTCACCTCATATTTTATAGTGATCACTATCTTTCAATGGGAGCAAAAGTTGTAAATCATTAGTGAGTCACTCACAGACGCGCACACACCTTCTCTGACTTACATTAATTACACCGCTTCATAATGAATAACAATTAAAGCATCATCATCCATTAATAAGCCATACGTGGCATTTTTCATTCCGCTAACCCAAATCCCCCTGCGCTACCTGCTGGGCGGAGCATTTACAGAAGACGTGTGAGTTACCGCCATTATGTTTAGCGATTATTAAGCCTGTTTTAATTAACCTTGCTCCTCAAGCTTATTTCAAGAGGAAGCAGAAGATTAGCTGCAGCAGAGCCCTCTGGGAGATTCTTACTGCCGTCTTTCAGCTGTGTGGTAAGACTACAGCTGAACATCTCAGTCCATCCATGGAGCCAGTCTATAACCGACACTGACTGAAGGTACCCTGGGGGCTTTGGACTAGTGACATTTTGAGGGCTACATACACACACATATATACACAAATAAATATTTTTATTTTTTTATTTATATATATATATATATATGAGAGGGAGGCAGACAGTGGTGGCTTAATGACTAGGGAAGTGCACTTGCAAATTGAAAGGTTGCAGGTTCGAATCCCTGACCAGTAAGCCGTCACTGAGGTACCCTGAGCAAGGTACTTCTCCCTGGGTGCTGAATTAGCTGCCCCCTGCTATGTCATGAAGTCACATATGGGTTAAATGCAAGGGACACATTTCGTTGTGGTGTGTCAACAATGACCAGTTACCTCTAAATTCAATTCAAATATACACACACACCAATTACACCTGATGATAAAAATATGTGCATAGTTAGCACTTTAAATGATTGCCTATACATGCTAGTGAAAAGAATAAATACATTAATAAAACAAGCAAGCGAGTGAAAACAGGAACTTCAACCGACAGCATGCGCCTCACCGTAGAAGACATCATTCATGCAATAGTCTCTACTTGGATACACAGCAAACTGCACCTATCCCCAGTCCTATTATCAGGCTCATAATTCAGCCTGCTTCCTGCTTCTTATAAGCCCTTGTTTAGTACTTAGTGACTCTCCAGGGTCTGGAGAAGAACAAGGTTTTGTTCAGTGAATACGACATAAGTGCGCTGGGAACTCCAAATGGAACCAGAGCAAAAACATTTCAATTTTATACTCATGGATGCCGTCTTATTGCCATACTCCCATTACTCACACCAGGAGATCTTAATATCCTTTGAAAACAGCACCTGAAATGAATTGTATTTTTTTAGTACCATAATAAAAACCAAACTTTATTATAGTTTTAACCTACCCTAGCTTAATAATACAACAGTTACAGGGGCATACATTATTAAAAGCAATAATTTATGGCCATAAAAAGTATTCTATTGATGAGCTCAACTTTTGAATATCCATATTTTAAGCCAAATATTTACTGAATTGGCTGGACAACTACTACTGCAGGGCAGTAGTAACTGGGTCACCATGCTTAAGAATACATGCTTTAACAGACCATGCAGGAGATAAAGTGACCTAGTTACCACAGTTACCACAGTGACCTTTTTTATAAAGGAACACAGGGAAGGAAGAAAAAACACAACGGAACAGCACAAAAACACCATCTGTCTGATTTATGGGTCTTCAGAGACGCTCTAGCTTGTACTTACTGGCTCATCTGTTTAAGTGCATTTATGGGAAAACAGAATTCAGATTACAGCACAACACGTCATATGAAACTTACCTAAGAGCATACCTTTACGATAAGGTCATTTTTGCTCTATTTATAAGTCATACACAGATACCCATGAAGATATACAATGTGGTAGCCAGACTCAGCTCGATAAATTGCCTTTCACTGGCAAAAAAAAGAAGCTTGTTTTCATTTTTATTTGTTTTATAGTAAATCAAAAGAGTGGTGTTCCACCACTGGACCTCAGCACTGCCCATATGCTATTTCACGCTTGGTTATATGTGAATCAAATTTATTCCGAGGAACTATTACTTAAGATTGCATTTGTCATTTTTTTACGCAATAACGTTTTAATTAGCTCATTGGGTTCTGCTCAGCACATCTGGATTCAAGACGACCATAAGCCAACAGCACAATGCCAGTTACTGCACTGCCGTCACTGAACATTAAGGTCATTTAAGAATTATGAATGTCAAACTGTAAGGAAGTTTCCATGCATTAATAAAGCTACGGTAACGATAGTTGAGGATGAAATTAGGACATATTTGTCTGATAGCAAAATAGGCCATGATAAAACATGAAAAAGGAACCCAAGCTGCTCCTGTAGGTCAGTAAGTAGAGCATTGTGCTAACAATTCAAACATCACAGGTTTGAATCCCAGGGCACATTAATTATAATCTGCCCTTATACTGATAACTGTAAAATGCTGCTAGGACCTGACTGACCTATGAAACCTTGTGAGGAACCAAGACTAGGAATCCTCTACAGCTACAGACCATGTGAATCACTACAGCAAGCAATCACACAAGTACTTAACGCCAAAGTGAGCTTTAGCCTCTGACCAAACTCTCATATGGAACACTGGTGGTCTCTTTTGTCCCAAATTTCACATATTGCTGGATTCTTTATACTGTAGTTAGTAGACAAAGCTGAATGACAAGCATAGAAGGTTAAACACACAACTATTACAAGGACCACAGGCTATAATATAACAATAAATTATTAATAATAGATTTTTTTTTAAATATCAGACTATGGACTCCGCACGATCAGTATGCCGCCCCATGTGTTTGAGGGACTCGATCCATAATTCATGGACATTAAATACACTCCACATACATTAATTCACTAAACTACTTTCCCTAAATCAAATCACTCGTAGGAGCTAAAAGGAATCAAATTACAAAAAGGTCATTATTTGAATCCAAAATAACTGTTACTGGTGAGTGTCAGTAATGTTTAACAGATTACCCAGAATGTCAGAGGCACCAATGCCCAGTCCTGAACATCATTTCGACAGAAGCATGATTGAAAGATCGCACCCGACCTGCTACTTGGGCTGAATATAAAGAATGGGATCGGACTCGGGGGGGAAAAGCAAAATGACCTACAGTGCTTTCCCACCTTCTCTCTGTGTTCAGTTCCACAGCACAGTGAGTGAAGTGCCTTTGCTTAGTCAGCTCAGCATTAAATAATCATGACTATGGTATTGCAGGAAAAGGCATGGAGGTTAGCCTTAGCGGTCCTACATGGGCATCCAGAGATCAAATGTCATTGATTGAAATGACTCGTGATTTCTATGTAGCTATAGTAGGGACAGAGACGGTGACTCACTGGGAAGCACTGCAGCATCGCACTTTCAGGGTTGTGGGTTCAAAACTTCAAATCCCTCAATGAGACTAAATGGCATCTTTAAACTGCCCATGGTATGTGTCTGGGCCCTGTGCCAGACTGGCATCCCATCCAAGATGTATCCCTTGTGAGAACTGGACACTGCCTGCACAGCCACTAACCTGACAGAAGAGCAGGGGACAATTCCAACCCTTTGTTGAGTAATCACATTATAGTTAAATGCAACGAGCAATGGATATTACCAACAGGGAATAAGGTATCTCAACTATCATACAATATATGGCTGAAACTATGTGGATTAGAAGAATTGGCTAATTAAGCCACATCCATTGCTGAGGTAGGTGCATATTTAAGCACACAGTCAAACAAACATTAGCAGCAGAATCTGTGGCTGTACAGGAGAGTTAGTGACTTTCCACTTGGCACCACCATAGGACGCCATCTTTCCAACAAGTCACTCTGCCACATTTCTGACCTGGTAGGGCTGCCCTGGTCAGCTGCAAGTGAAGTGATTGTGAAGGACAAAACATCTGGGAGCAAGTTCAGTTATGAAGTGGTCGGCCACACAGAAAGGGACCCAACCTGAATGGTAGTAAATCCCACCAACACCAGCTAATGGAAAGCCGTCCTCGAAGGGTGGAGGTTATTATAGCAACAACCGGCCAACCGGCTTCATATTAATACCCTTGGCTTTGGGATATTACGCAAGCTGGTGTCCATATACTTTTAGTCATGTAGTGTGGATTTGTTACAATTTTTCTTTGCAGAACATGGCAAGACAAACGCTTTGTGAGAATACAAATGAGTGGCTGTAATTATTACCCAATAAAATATTCTATTTGAAAAAGAGGACAGTGTTGTGTTGCCATTTCTGTTTCCATTCAAGATCTGCCACACAACCAACAAGACATTTCCTAATGGATTTGTGCCTCCAGAAAATTGTGCTAAGAATGACCTGGTTCAAATTTTGCTTTGCTTACTGTTTGAGCAAAGGAGAAAAATTGATCCTGAGTGCGACAGCCGTGAATAAAGTATCCCATAATTCCAAGCTCCTGAGACCCATATGACGGAGAGCAGTGAAATTCAAATCAAACAGGAAGATGGCGTGGAGAAACAGAGATACATAGAGCTCCAACCCAGGAAATTGCAGCTATTGGATGACTGGAATTTCACAGGCAGCTCAACATGGAAATACGAAAGAACGAGATAGACCACTGCTACATGTTAAGACTAGTAAGAGAGACTGATGACAAAAACGAGAACATCAAGTTTAGTACAGCGCTGTGAAATTCTACTAGAACAAACTTTTATATTGTTCAGGATTGCATTTTAGCTCCATTCTAGAATTCTCCTTCATTATTGGCCTCTTATGCTGCACAGCAATGAAATTTCCTTATAGGCTGCGCACATCACAGTCCATAGTGGGTGTTACTACCCCACCTACAAAGTTTGCGTTTGTAATATACTTCCGGCACTTTTACATTACCAGGAGACTTTATAGGTCCGAATTCCACAGAACTTTATAAAAAGTAAGATTAACATGCTCTCAAATTAATATTTTACCTTACAGACAACCATCACATAAATTCCTGCGTCCCTGTCAGAGACATTGTGCATAAACATAACAACATATTTTGGCATAAAAGGGGTTCACCCTCGCCTTCCCTAGAAAATCAGGTTTTTAAAATCAATCTTGAAATGTAAAAGAAAAGATTCATACACTATTAGACAATGGAATACTCCGGTTGGTGTTCCAAGCATATGGCATGAGCGCCATCTGGCGGTGTTTGGTATAGAAGCATGACGATCACTTAGCATATGAAATTATGGTCACTAGTAAGTAGTACTCTGGCCTCACGCCTCCACATTAGGAAGTAGGATTCCCTATCTTCTGTGTCGGTGGAGTTTCCTCAGACCGTCCAACGACATGCAGTTTGGGTTACTGGCGCCACTGCACCCGCCCGTAGTGTATTACTGTGCATGTTGGTTTATGCGGCCTGTATCAGGGATGCCAGCTCTCACGCATCTGACGTGACACTCACGCTTTCTGACAAGCTCACGAAAGAAATCTTACGTTCGATTTAAATTATTCCATTATAAAACGAAAATCAGCTGCATCAAAAGCGTTGGAGTAGTTTGCAAACCCTACAGACTATTCATAAGTAAATTAAACTGTTACATAGGCCTACATGTAAATGTGTCTATGTATGTATAGGGCACAAAGCTGGGCACATACTGTACTTTTCAGTGTACTGTATATAAACAAACAATTATTCACGTTGCTATTGACAGGTGGATCATTTCAGAAGCAATAGGTACAAAGTTAATTCAATATATATAGTTTTCCCTGAGGTATTACACGCAGTACAGTAACAAAAGATTTACATATTTTACAGAAATTAATTATAGGACTGATTCGTTTAAAGCACCGCCAGCAGTGCACTAAACAATCGGATACTTCAAGCTAAGTATGTTTTGCAACGAATCCAAGTCTTAATATTCAACGATTATTTTTTCTGCTGCTAGGCAAACGGACAAATCGGTGTCAGAAACAGAAGACCAAGTTATGCGAGTTGGGGCAGACCCTCGGAGGCATGCTGTGAGATCGCTTCATCTGTCGGATTAATGACCACCCCATAAAATTAAATGCGAGAATGACAGCCTACATTTGGAAAAAGTCTGCATCACCAGGAGACGGAATTCCCCCTGATCCAGGTTCGTTTTACCGTACAGTATAATTCAGGGTGTCCCTGCTGTTCTTTGTTTTGCAGTAATCTTCAATTAAAACAGGCTCGAATTATTTGCGGATTACGATAACGCATTCGTTTGATCAATTATTTCGGTAAAATACCGGGTCTGGTAACAAATGGTTTGCCTACTTATTTTCTAATGAAAATTCATAGGTAACTGATATTAACAGTAACTGATATTAACAATAATTTGTTATTAAACGTAACTGAAAAATGAATAATAATGATTACTAGTTTGTTAAAAACTAGTACTAATTTGTTTAATCCCACAAATGCTATTTCATCATTTCAACAACTGCGTTTTACAATCTTTTACACATAGTTTCACATGAGGTATTATTTGCTCTCTCATATACCAATACAACGAACGGAAACAGGGCTGTCGTTTACCGTAATTCTGATATTGCAGTGCGTCACTCTCCATGGACGGTGATCTGTATCAAAGCCCCCCTACGTCCAGCAGTAACGTTGAAAACAGGGGGGGTGCGGGCGGACACAAACCTGGATTCCTACCCTGGGTTAAACGGACTATATCGTCGTTCACTTACATTTATCCTAGACCACCTTAAATCCAACAAGTTATCCGGCTAAGTGGGAAATCCAGCTTCGTGGATCACCCCCAGAACTGTGTGGAGCACAGCTTGAACTTGAACAACGCTGTGGGTTTCATGGTCGCCTATTGTCAAATACTGACTATTGCTGGATTGCAATTTAATGATCTAATGATGATTTATTAAGTAGCATTTCTAAATTGTCACTGTTGGGTGACGTGTATATGCCCTGTGACGGACCATGCCCGTCGCTAGACCTGGTTTACCTGGTTGCTGTGCTGTTCGAGGTTTAACAAGCTCCTATATTTGGCAATGGATTGATTTAGATTCAATAATAATTGGAAAAACATGGATTATTTTCTAAGACTGCAGAATACCGGTGCTCTGTGAAATGGACAGAAATTATTTAATTGGCATTAAAAATCAACAAATAATTAGATTAAGAAAATTATCATTATAGGATAGAGGTCTGCGCGGGACTGATTTTTCATCCCGCTCCCGCAGAAATGTAATATTTCCACCCGCTCCCGCCCGCTGAATCCCGCAAGAAAAGCTGGTGGAGTATAGGGTGGGCCAAAAATGCCGGACACATTTTAAATGCTATAATATCTTGGCTTATAAAAATTAAATAAGGTACCAAATTTATTTGTTGCCTAACT
>JAODLD010000021.1:1068509-1096516 GCA_026781065.1 Mormyrops boulengeri
CGGACACATTTTAAATGCTATAATATCTTGGCTTATAAAAATTAAATAAGGTACCAAATTTATTTGTTGCCCAACTGCCATACAGGAATTTATGAAAGATAGGCTATAATTATGTGGGCACGACTCCGGCTGCGAATTAAAGATGTCTTTTATATAAGGGTAGATTTGGCTAACCAGTTTTACACAAAAAAATACAACCAACACCGTTTCTAACTACACTACAGACCTGAATTAAAAATATCTAAACAGTCTGAATAGAAACATTTCACAGTCAAAATGAGAGATATATAGGGAAATGCTCTGCGTTTATTCCAATTAGAGGTCTTTGCGGGACTAATTTTTCATCCAGCTCCCGCAAGAAACTCTCAAATGTAGACCTGCGCCGCGTCCCGCCCCGTTGCAGACCTCTATTATAGGACTCGCAAAATTCCACCTGAAAACGTATCCCAAACGCCATATTCTTATGCTTTCAAGTTAGGCAAACCAGCTACTTTGTTTGATAGAGGCAATCAGCATCACAGACTCGGAAAAGATAAATGGATCAGCAAATTACCTCTAGTCGCTGTCATTTGCTTCACTGTTACCCACGACGTTTGAAAAACCGACATCCTCATAACGGGCAGCTCACAACCATTTTGCTTTCAAAGTGTGTATGCCACAGCCAGTAATATCAGTTGTCTCTATATATAGCTTTAATTAATTTTGCTTTTGTACAAAGTTATTTCGCGTCACCGTACGCAGTGTACAGAATATAGCTGCACCAAGATGGCGGCCCTAGGCGACTGCGTAATACTATTGCAGTTCTCCTAGTGCGCCCCTAGTGGTCAAGCGTCCCTTTACGGATCCGATTCGAGGACGCTGATTGGCTAATTTTATGTCCCTATGTGTATTTCTTGTATCATTAATAGGCTACGAAGCTTTACGGTAGAACCCAAGAAGAATATTTGAATAAGATTGAGTGAAGGGGACGAATATGAAGCCGATTTTACGGCAAACATAATGATTTTTAAATATATATTACATTATTTTGCATTTTCAACAGATACACACTTAAGTAATTAGTTATATAAAAATATATTTTTTAGAAAGAATAGTCAAAAATTCGTTTTAAACCATGGACGGCGGCGTCCTAGCGCCCTCTATTGACCAGCCGCCATTGTGTGGTTAGAAGATGGAATCTTCAAGGTAATCACTTTGTGATTGACTACTTTCAGTTTATTACAAGAGCCTTACTGTACATACATATTTTACAGTTATCACAGATATTGCAATATTGAGCTACAGTTGTGGTAGCTTTCATTCTTGGCCTCTTCTGAGGGTGTGATCAGTTGCATTCCCAGTTGTCTTCAGGACAGCTTCATCTCAGCTTACAATGTATGTGATCTCTGCTGGAGTGGAGAAAACGGTGCAAGTATGACCAAAATAGTACAACAGCTCTGACTTCAGATTCTGGTTAAAATTAGGCAATGTGCTTGTGTCATTGTTTGAGGGACCATTAGAGCAAATTTTCAAAACTGACTCAGTCAATCTGTGGATTTGTAGTGTTTGGGAAATTTTAGTTCCTTGTTGGATTGTATGAGGAGTTTTGGTTCCTAATTCTCTAACATGATGAGGTAGCCTGGCTTTAGGTCATTGCTGGTCTCATCTCAAAAACAAGAAAAGGATAGTTTTGGAAATTTGCTCTTTATAGATGTTGGGCAGAATTGCTCATTCCTGGACCTTTCATTCCTCAAAGTGAGATTTTAACGAATTAACTCTTGATTTCAGTCAGAGAACAAATCCTGAGAGGTCAACAATAAAATAAAAATTTTGTAGGTCCCTCTTCATTTAGAAGTTTAATTAAGCTTGAATGAAACATTAAAACCCATTAATAATTTTTTTTTTTTTAGCCAAGTAATGGTTATATTACAGATACTGGGTCTAAGATACTGGAGAATTGCATTCAACAAATGTTATTTTTGACTAAAGAGAAAGTGAGCCAAATAAGTTCAGCTTATGATTTATATAATGTAAATCAAATTAAAATGAGATGGGAAAAAATAGCTCTCACTAATAGTCAAAATATTCAGTCACGTATATTCACTGAACGATGTACTATAACAGTATGAGCAAAATGGACAAAACCCATCTCACCTTATGGAAAAAATACAGGACATTTATCCCTGATCAGCTGTCAACCGAAACTTCCTTTGTGTCGTCGTCGCCCTCGGGCATAACAGTGACGACCTCTTCGGACGCTTCGCACTGCTCGTCGGACTTCCGTTTCTTTTCTGGCTTCTTGGAGGGATCCACCACTATGGTGTCTTTGCTTGTGCTGCACCCCATGTTGTTCACCAGCGATTGGCTTCAATCCTGTAAAGTCCAGTTCCACGGAAGAGCTGCAGCTATGGGTGACTCCAAGGTTTGGGGACTGGTGGATTAACCTTTACCTAAATACTCTTGGCTATTGTTGTGGCAGCACGGTCAAGGTTTCTATAACAACCTATTAAAACTTCCTATTACTTTAAATGCAAATGTGGTGCTTTAAAGCTCTTAAGTTTCAGTTTACATTTGTTACCAGCTATGCCCTATTGTAATCTGTTTGCTAAGCAACACATGGGTGAGTTTTAACTTTTTGGTTTGTCACGGTGCAGTTTCAGCTATAGTTTTGACGTCTGTTTAACAAGGAAACAATGGTGACTGAGGTATAATCATTTCTAATGCTGTAATACAGTATGTACAGTACATAGGTATCCCAGCAATCCAGTTATTTTGATATAATTATTTACGTCCATGAGTTTATAAATGTGCTCATTCTACATAAATACCAAAAGTATCATTCAAGCCAGTTAAAATTAAAACTAATGAAGATTTTGTAAAAAAATCATTTGAAACATGCCTTACAGAATCAGTTTACCATCTTGGACAGTGTTTGGAAATATTTTGTCTGTTGGTACTGGGTTCATGGGGTTCACCTGTGAAAAGATATGTTTCGTCTAAAAGACACCAGTGTCTTTTAGATGGGTTAACAGGAAGTTCAAGGAGAAGAACACCAAGAACCTAAACATTTGCTACAATACCCATGATCACACCTGTTCAAACTACTCTTTGTAAAAAAAAACAAAAAAAAAACAATGGGAAATACTTAATGGTATAAAAGAATTTGTGTATGTTTTTTTTTTTTTAACAGAGAACACAAACGTATCCAAAAAATAAGAGAATGAGTCAAGTTCATTTCCAGGAGCACTTATACCAGAGGATCAGGACCCAAATTTAGGTCACATATAACAAGTTCTGAAAGGGTCACAAGGCAGAGTTGGAAATGTGAGCATTTTAAAACCAGCGAGCTCCTATGCTGATCCAGGATCAGATTTCCCAGCCCAGTCATAGAATTAACCTATATAAACAGGTCTTGGGTCTGCAAATGCTTAGCCCAAAACCAGTGGCCACTCAATCAATCCAAGAACCCAAGCTACAGATGCTTAATTAAAAATTCACTGGCACGTCCAATCCCTATACTTGATAAAGGTTCACAACTGAGCTGGTATGGTAAAAATGGGTCATGGTGCAAAAAGGTTGAGCACCACTGACGTTCTGAACAGAACACACAACCATGCGAAGGTACTGTAGTACTCTTAACAACCGTTAGAGGGAGACAAAGCACAGTAACCCTTATTTTAAGAAACAGTTTCAAAGAAAGACTTGCTCCAATCTTGCCACATATGAATCAAAATATTCAGTTTCATATCTTAGTATACCTAAATATTTGTGGCTTTGTTAGGCTTCTAGACCATTCCCATGAAGCACTGGGGAAAAAAAAAGATATACAAAGAGCACAACTTACCAGCGTTACCAATGACTTCATACTTTCTGCTCTTTACTTCCCACTCATTTGGCAATAAGCCAACGAAAGTCATCACAACACTCTCGAGATGAGTGCTGACATACTCCGCACGTTCTCAAGGGAAGAAATGCTAAACGTACAGCAAAAGCTAAGAAAACAAAACAAACTTTCATTTAGCTTTTTTCTCTGCAGATGTGCAGTGTGTGTGGTCCCAGTCAGCAGCAGGCCTCAGTGGAACGTCGCTGTGTCTGGGTAGGGAACCAGCTCCAAGTCTTCATCAGTAAGGATGTGTGGAGAGACTGCTGCCCCTCCCAGTTATAGGGGTATTTAAACTAACTAAAAACACTTTGGTGAAGAAGCAGTAGTAAAATTTACTAACTTGCACCCCGACAGCTTGAAAATGCAATGAGAATGGTTTTTAAAAACTCTCACTATGTATCAAGGTGAAATTACTGCTGTGTGTGGCCAGTTTGAAACATTATAATAGCAATATAAAAAACAGCCAAATACAATTTACCAGCTGACAATGGTCAAGGTAATGGACACGTACACCTTTGAATAGGTCAAAGAGTTTAATAAAAATAATTTAACTTCCATTTCCTCTATAGAACTCCATACAAAGTAATTCAATAAATTACAAATGACTTTGAAAGACGCATCTCCTGCACTACATAAAGAACTACTAGACTACATAAATCACAGCCTTCATATACTGCAACTCTCCAAAAGAAAACTGGACTTGAAAATAACCTTCAAGATATCAAGCTTGGAACAAAAAGTCTATATACACAAAAGAAGCTACTGTAGCCTTTACACTAATCTTACATCAACTCAAGTATTAGTGTGTCTATTTTTTTCTTTTTTTTTTGCTGCATATTGGTCATTTTTTTCACTCTTTTGTCACGACAGGTCTAAGACTGCTTTGTCCAGCACTTGCAATCTTCTATTTAAAAGAATCATTTCAACTACCCAAATATTATTATCATGCACAAAATAATTGTGGTAATAATTGTATCCCCAAAGTACCACAGGGAAAAATTTCTCTTGTTCTTTGACTGTCCTTAAGATCACTCATGTTGTACAGTGTTTCTGAGAGCGCTGGGCTTGGCTTGGTATTCTGGAAGGAGGCAATATGGGTTTTTTTTTTTACCCAAGGGTGCCACACGGGACAGCAGAGAGACGTCACAGGCGGGCAGGCCAGACATGCGCCGCCTTGTCTTATGAAGGCTGTGGGTGAGTGGAAAAGGGGGGGCAGGGGGGGACCCACAGGGACCAGGTCAAACTAGGGGCACTATGCTTGTGAGGTATACTGCATAGCCATCTCCAAATGGGCTTCAGCATACAAACTCCTTAATTGATAAGTTTGCTAAGGGCATTTGATGAGCCAAGTCAGCTCAAATAAAGTGGTCTATTTTACTTAAAAAGAATAAAATTCTAAAATTGCCCCTCAATACTGATATATACCCACCTTAAAATCAACGACGTGTCAGACCAAGTTTTTTCCTTTTTTTTTTTTTAAGCAGTGCACACGTGACATAGTACACAGCTTGTCATTTCCAGCAGAAAGCCCCCCCAGTCACCAAAAGGTAACACCACGCACATAGAAACATGACAGACAGACCACATATGCGACTCTCACACGTTTAACAGCTGTGAGGGATGAGTTAGGTTACACACATAGTGTAAGGCAACGTGCAGACGTACCCACTACATTGTTCGTAAGGGCAATAATCAGCCAGAAGAGCTGCATGTATTTGTATATTACATAAATTAAAATTAAAAAACAAAAATCCAACACAATATGACATACCTGGAACTTATATCTTAAGGTTAAGGCATAAATAAGTATTTAACACAGTGGTGGATTAACACACAATTCCTAGAAAAATAAATGCACAGCTGGAAGGTGTTGGAAAAATATATTGAAGTATATCTATCCGATGAGGAACAGGTACAAAGCTTAGGCAGGGGCTGTGGGGGCACTGCAGAAGCAAGACGACTGGAAGAGGTGAACGGTGTCTCCAAGGCTCCAGAGCAGTCCGGCTCCAGAAAGGCCAGCTCACCTTAAACAGGGAACTATCAAATGGATGCCGGTAAGCTGGGGGAACATGCCAACCGGCATCTACATGCCTGCTTCCTGCATATTCTGCTGCACAGCCAGAAACAAATACTGAAATCTAATTACCGTCCTGTGCTTCTCCACCCCAACACGCCCCCTCCCCAAGATGCCAGTTTTGACCAGTTGCCTGTCAGCTGCGGTTTCACACGCCAAACCCCCGCCCTGAGCACTTGTGACCCCCACGCACATAGAGCAGCGCACAAAAGGCACCAGACTGCTGACCCCTGACTTGAAATTTGGCAGTGTTCTCTCCTCAGGCTCCACCACAGCTCTCAGACAGCAGGAAATGAAACCAATTATCTTTCCTGCAAACAGATTTTCGGTCGTTTTTTATTTTTTTTGGATAACAGAAATCCAATGGAGAAACAGCAGGGGGACTGAGATGACCACGCCAGCAGACAGCTATAGCGATGAACACAACATGGTGCCACACGCTGTGAAATAAACTGCAAAGAACACTGCACCCATGACTCAGTTGAGGTTAGGGTCAGTAACAAGCTAACCAACCTGCAACTCTGCTATGGCGAATTCTTCAGAACGCAAAACAGGACCTGAAACAGGCAGCACAGCAAAATGGCAGCCAGACCCAGTCAACTATTAGCAGGAGTGACATACAGCAGTCATCTGCTTCCTGTCCGGTCTCCTGACAGCCTCAGCGAAGGCCGTGCTCTCTTACAGCTCCTGGGAGGAGATGACTGCGTCGAAAAAAAAATTATAATAACCTGGATGTTTGTGCAAATGCTAAAAGTGCAACTAAGTTTAAGACGACCCACTGCTGAAGGGTTTGCAGGTTTCTACAGTCGTCCCACAATGGTGCACTAGTGCACAGACCTCCTGAATGCTTCAGCACGCCTGACGATCACACAGCCACAGACGGGGTGGAGCTCCACAGTGAGGCGAGAGGGGACGAGGACAGAGGCCAGTTAGGCTCTCAGCTTCCTGTGGCTTTGCCACCACACAAAGGGACGTGTGAGGCAAACAGAATCTACAGCTTTTCAGACATCTATGAGCTGCCTGACTTATTGCTGATGCTCAGAAGACTTCGGTATGTACGAGGACATTCTAAAAAGTATTTACAGAGTATTTACCCCCATATACATATATATGTACAGCTCATATTGAGAATTCATTTTCTCATTTAATAAAATGAATCTCAACATAATTAACAATACCTTTCTTTGTCACTGAAATACAGCTTCACACATTTCAATTTAATAGCGTACATGCAAATCCTCTCAAACATTGTACCTTTGAAGAAACACTGAAATCATTTCAGATGCCACGCTGTTCCTTCAGCTGTTATTTTCCTTATAACATACTATTCATTTCCATAATTTACAAAAAAAAAAAAAAAAAATTCAGTGCATGAAAATCCATATATTACTCATATACTTAATTGTTCGGGGAGGCACTGAGCTCAGTCTCCGTCGCTGGAGTCTGAATCTTCAGATGACGCTGAGCTTCCGGACTCTGACGAGGAATCTGATTTTCCCAGTCGCTCTTCGCCACTTTTCTTTAGCTCTGAGGCCTGGTCTCCACACCCCTCCTTCTGATCCCCTTCTCTTACCCCCTGCCCTCTTGCCTCAGGTGGAGTCTCCTTGGGAGGGACGGCCGGGGAGGAGGGGACGCTGATGGAGTTTTGCTGCTGTCTCTCTAACATGCCGGACTGCGCTGCTGGGGACACGGGGAGGTTCAAGTTTGGAGGGAGCAGCATCCCTGGGTACAGCATGCTGGACAGCAGCAGCGGATTAAGCGCTAGCAGGGAGCTGCTGGCAGAGGCGGCGCTCGGTGTGGCCGCAGAGCTGCAGGACTCCAGGTCCTGGCCCTTGGTCCTTTCACCCTTGGGGTCGGGGGTGACAGGAAGGCCACCGGAGACCGAGGCGTCTCCATCGCCGCTTCCGCTTTCCTTCTTGCCATCCTCCGCGCCAGTCGTCACCTCCGGCGACTTCCCTAGCAGGCTGCTCATGCCCAGAAGGTTCGAGAGCATCATGGGAAACACGGAAGCCAGGTTGCCGGTGTCTCCAGTAGCCGCCGCCAGGCCCCCCGGCAGACCCATGAGGCCGGCGCCTAGCTGCAGGGCCTGGAGGCTCTGGAGGTTCTGCTGCAGGGCTTGTAAGCTGGACAGGTCCATGCCAGGGAGCAGCCCGTTGGCCAGGAGGGGGTTCGCGGGCAGGGCAGGGGAGGCCACGGCTGCCTTAGCCACAGTGCTTTTGGGCCGCCTGCCACGGCGACTCACCTCCTCCGGAACTATGGGCCCGGTCAGGATGCGGTCAAACATGCTCTCTGGAAGGTAGCCCTGGGAAGAGCAGAACAGGGGCTTCAGTGAGGAGCAGGCTGGGAGAGGCTGGAGCACGGGGGCACAGAGGAACACTCACCGACTGCTTGACCAGATCGGCCCACTCTGGGGGCACCCCGTACTCGGGGTTCTCCTGAAGGAAGCGGCACAGGTCCTTCAGTGGGGGGGCCAGGGCGCCACCCACCTGGGGAGGGGACAACACACAGAAGGTATCGAGCAGGGGCTGGGCAGAGGCGGTGGGCCTAGTGGAGGCGGAGGTCATGGAGGGGGGGGGACAACAACCTTGCGCGCATTCCTCCTGTTGATGATCTGCACACGCTCCTCCCCCGTCAGGCTGTTGACATCCATCTTGTTGGGATTGCGGCACCGATGGCGCTTCTGCTTTGGCCGGCCGTCCGGAAACTGCATGTCGGTGGTGCCCTGCAGGGGGAGCCACACGGGGCATAATCAGGCACCTCTCTGCATGCGAGACACCTCAATTTTAGGACTCCTCTTCCAAGGCAACACCCTGGCAAGTTTCATCTACATGCCTACGGGGGCACGATGGCCCCCAGGAGACAGGAGGGAGGGAAAGCGGGGGCACTCACAGGCAGGCAGGCCCCAGCGTCTGCCACGAAACCCGGGTGCGCCCTTAGCCACTGTTCCAACTCATTCCTCTTGGGAGCGTCGTCACCTGTGAGACGGGTTCCGTCTTTAAGGTTGATGACGGGCACCCTCCCCTCGGGGTCTGTCGACCCCTGCCTGTACCCCTGTGCCGGGGCCACGGCGGGACTGGCTGGGGCACTGCCGTACCAGCCAGTGGATGCCTGGAGGAGAAGACAGCGGTGGTTACTGACGGAAATGCCCCCGCTGAGAGACCCTCCCCGACTTACAGATACACACAAATACCTACAAGAAGGTTCATATACTTTCCATGACTGTTTCATGACTACAAGCTAAATTTTCAAGAATCAATTCAAGAAAGTTTTTTGTTGTTCCACCCAGGAAAAGTGAACTAAGTTATGTGATCATTGCATGACAGCATTACAAACACGTACCTGGTGTAGCAAAACCAGCAGTGAGGATTTTGCATTCATCCTTTGAATATGGATGTGCCTTCCATTGCATATAATTTTACAGATTTGTTACTTTTCTCTCATTTAGACACACACTATTAAAAAAGTTGCATAGTTTACTTAATAATGATGATCTAATAATGATGAACTGGACACCCTATTAACCAGAGTACATTGTGTGTTCCAGCAAGAGATAATTAGTCAATCATTCCTTATGTTTGCTATAACAAAAAACAAATTTCTGAGTTGTAGAGGTCAGTGTTAAAAAAGACAAATTAAGTGCGCTATTATAACTACTCTGTGACAAAAGCATGATGTAGAACTAAGGATGAAATATTAAGTTGAAGTGTACTTAATGCGTTATGGAATGCGTGAAACTCAAATCGCACACAGCATTTAAAAAGACAAATGATGCAATAGTGCACTTTGCATATGAACACAGTAAAGAAGGTCCTTGGGTGCGATTATAAACTGTAAATAACTTTATACTTTTAGATGTTTATTTTATATATTAAAATGTGTTCCTTCCAGTAACCACTTGAATGGCACTGACACTCCCTCTCTCGCTCTCACACGTCTTTATTTGTACACTGTCTGATACTTGAACATGACAAGTTCTGTATCTAAATTTCTCTGTTAGCTTGGACTCGGGCAAAGTGAGACAGACAGGCAGTCAGAGGGCCAGCTCCCTCACCTGCTCGTGGGCCTTAGGGGTCCTGCTCCTGTTCATGAACAGGACGCCCAATCCTTCCACATTCTTCCTCCTGCCGCGCCTCCTCTTCACCGCGGGCGGTGCATCCACCGCCACCACCCACTCCCCTGGGAGGACACAGGATAGCGTCGCAGGGACGTTTTTGACACGCGCCTCTGCTCCTGAGCCGTGCGCCGTTTACATTCGCTGGTGACACTCGCCCTAGGCGACGCCGCGTGGGTAAACATTTGGGTGACGTTAACCATGAAAGCAGAGCTCCGAGGCAGACGCTGACAGACCACACGGCGGTTTGTGTCTGAAAAAACTCCCCTCTACTGTAAAGCATGTTGTTATTACCTTGCTAACTGTCAAACAGCAACTTCCTGACTTCAGGGGGGGACCGCAGATGACTTCATGATATTGTTAATACGCCGAGCGGTCTGAGCAGGAACATGAAGGTTCTCCAGCAGAGGCTACTGCTGAAGTGCCTTTGAGGGACTCGAGGTACATTACTTTAGTACAGTAAAACAACCATTCTAAATTTTGTACTGCAATGCTTAGTGACTCTCCGCTCATCTGCTACTCCCAGTGGCCTTGCACCTATAGTTTACACATACCTGGACCAGTGCTGGGTAAAGGCTTGGTGAAATCAGACAGGCTGGCATCAGAGGCAGACTGCAGATCATGCAGACGGGCCAAGTACTGCTGCTGATTCGCAGCTCCTTCTTCTGCCTCCAGGGGGCGCTTCAGGAGCAGGCCCTGTTTCTGGAACGTCATCTTCAAGCTTCCCTCCTGCTGAAGAATAACCTTGCATCAAAATCGGCGGCCCGCATGTACACAAACAGTGCAATGCTGGCTGATTCCTGTATATACATGCAGTCATATGTTTCAACTAATAGTTTGTTCAGGCCTCTTGATTTCCTTGGTATTTTGGTCAGAAGATTTTTTTCCCCCCCTACTATAACTTCTGTAAATCAGAGCAGGGCTAAGAGACCCAAATTAAATGCATAATCGCGTATAATCTACGAGCACAGAGAGCTATGATCACAGCAAAAGCAACAGGCTACGGAACCGAACTTACAGCACACTCAGCATTATCTGCCACTATATACGACTGCTGACATTTAAAAGCACAGGTCTTTTTTTTTTTAATGCCACGAAAAGTAGACACTGTTAGCTGAGGGACAGGCCACAGAAATTTAGAAAGCACCACTTTATCCAGGAGACCTTGAAAGAGAGATTTAGCGATGTTAAATATTAATACTGAAGAATTAAACACAGTATCGAAAGCAGAGATCATACGTGTATGCAGAAGGCAGACATTCACACGGAAGAGAGAGACCATGCTGTGCACGTCACATTCAGGTCCTAGTGAACAAAAAGTAAACATACGTCTTTGATTTTGACTGTAAACTCCTTTTCTGGTACATGCGTCTTCACCTTTGCCATCCGCGGGGAGGCCGAGCACTCCTCTCTATGGCCTGCAGGCCCCGTGGGGCTATCCAGAAGCTTGGTGGTGTAAAACGACGACACCACACCCCCTTCACATGCACGCCGGGCCGTGGGCCACCTCCCCTTCAGAACTGCCTGACAGATACTGTCCAGGCGGTTGATGATGACCCGGTCCTGCAGGTGGTGACGTGGTGCGATTTAGGGAAAACAGTCACAACAAACAGGTGTGCAGTTTCGTGTTTGGAGAGGATTCTAGTCCATGTCTGCACGCTCACCTTTGGCCAGTAAGAAGCAGCCAGCATGAATCCTCCCTGGAAAGGATTGGAGGAGCTGGGCAGGATACTCTCAGGAAGGCTGCCATCTTGCGTCTCTTCCTGTGTGGTGCTCAGCGACGCTACGCTGTCCTCGTCAAAGCCTTTCATGCTCGGCCCTGGCAGTGCTGGAAGCACACATCCCACATGCTTGACCCTCTACAGATGCTCGGTAAAACCAGCGAACGGCCCATGTGTCACAGGGCAGCATGCTGAAGACCAGCTGATGACAATTAGCGATACAGCATGTTAGCCTGAGCAGACGTCTGAGCAGCGTCAGCCAGACCAGGTAACCGCTCTCCTGCTTCCCAGAACTTACCAGCCTTCCTGTCCTCCTCTGCATCGCTTTCACCATCCTCGGAGGACGACGAAGAACCTGAAGAGGAGGATGTGGAGCTGGAACCCGATCGTGAAGAGGACGAGGAGGATGAGGATGAAGACGAAGAGCGTGAAGATGAGCCGGATGAGGAACAGGAGGCGCGGCGCCCCCGGGGACTTCTGGAGCTAGGCTTGCAGGCTTTCCTGTGCTTCTCGGCGCTCGACTCGGGTGTGAAGGCCTTGGTGTGCAATGCCTCAGCCTTTTGGAGGACGACCTCGCCCCCTGGGTTCATGGGGGTCCGAGGAACCACCTTGGGACTCCAGGATGTGAGTGACTCTTTCCTTTCTACATCCTCCGCCTCAAAGATGGGCTCCTGTTTCAGCTCCATCTTGGGGCCTTCGTCCAGGGCGGCCGGAATCTCGGGCTCCCGCAGTGGGCCGCTCAAGGGGGACCCAGCGAGCGAAGTCTGGCTCTGCAACTGCAGGAGCGGCGTGGCGATGCGGGACTGTGAGCCCCTGTGCTGGCTGTAGCTGCTTTGGGCAGCTATGAACACGAGCTCGGGGTCACGCAGAATGTGGTAGTCCGTGCGGCTGACTCCATGTTTGGCTGCCCCTATCAGCAGGTCGCGGTCGTGATGCCCTGGCTCCCACCACACGGGAAGGTCAGGGCCCGGCTGGCACAGTGCCAGGCGCTCGCCCAGCTGCGGGTGCCGCAGCACCTGCTCCCGGACCTTGCGCAGCAGTTCGATGCGGTATAGTGTGCGGGACGCCCGCTCCTCCGTGATGGGCTGAATGGAGATGGAGGGGTCAGCGGAATCTGGGGGAGAGGAGGGGGGGATAACATTAAGAGGACCGTTCAGCAGACACATGGAGCGCAACGGTCACCGCGGTAACACACACCTTCCTCGCGAGCGGGCAGGCGGCACACACAGCGGCACATGGCCGTGAACGCCTGCAGGTACTTCTGCAGACTCTCGTCAGTCTTCTTGTGCAACCGTGCCATGGCGCGGAACTTGGTCCAGTCGAAGCGGCCCGCCTCGGTGTCAAACACCACGCCGAAGGTGGACACCACACGATAGAAGTCTGCCTCCTCGCGCCTGGTCCACCTGAGGAATGGGTAGACGGCTGCGATTATAGGCGCATTTCCACCAGCATGTTCCGCTTGGGGGACGCTGGCTGCGGCCATGAGAGCTCACCGCTGCTGACGCTCAATTTTGGCAGCCATCTTGGGAGTGATGGTGTCGGCGAGGGGGGGCGGCGGCGTGCAGGCCGGGGCCAGGGAGGCCTGCTGTGTGCGGTGGATGTGCAGGATCTGTCGGCTCTTTGTATAGCGCTGGGAGGCGGTGATGAGGCGCCGCAGCCGGGCAGTGAGGGCCGAGGGCATGGGCCAGTACGCGGCACCCCCATCTGACTGCACTGGGCCGTCTGGGACACAACACGGATATCGCTGTCATCATCATGCTTTAAAAGATGCTGGCGAACATCAACATCAATACTAATTAAAAAGCAGGGCAGTAGCTTATTGATGTCATCGTCACTGTGTGACAGACTGACCCCCAGCAGCATCAGCGATGACCAGCTCTCCAGGGGAGGACGCGTCATCCTGCAGGGAGCAGAGGACCAGGGCTCAGCTAATCAGACTCATTTCCGAGCCCCTCTGTCGGTCGCAGGCAAGACACTTCCACACACCACTTTTAGACCACTACCTCAGTTTGAAGACAAGCAAGTTCGAAAGTCACACTGATTTTTGGTGACGGTTGCCTATCCCCTGGTCTCACCCCGTCTGCCTGACACTCACCTCCATGTCACCCTTCAGCAAGGCCGGCGCAGGCTTGTACTCAGGGTCGTCCACATCCCTGCGGAGACACATAGCGAAAAATCAGACCGGACACCGAGTTATGACGTTTGGCCTGCGGTTTGCAATTTATGGCTACCAAAAAGGCATTCAATTAACTCAGCCCAACACAGGGAAGCGTGACCATAACTGCATAGCCATTGGTGAAGCATTAAAAATGCATGAGAGATGCAGTGAGAGCAGGAGCAGAGGCGGTCTGCATCCCCAGTGCGCTCCGCTCGCTGCCTACCCATCCATGAAGTCATTGGCCCTCTGCTCAGCCGCGATGGCTTTCTCGTCAGGCCGCCCCACCCGCTCCAGGAAGCAGAGCGCAGGATCCGCACGGATCGTGTTGTACTTCTCATAACCTGTGGGAGAGACACCTACGGTTAAAAGCTTCTTCTCACCAGGGGGATGCAAACCCTCACGGTAGGCTGATGGCAAGCCTGTGTTCCCCTCTCGCTCACCATGCTTGTAAACTCCGAGGAGGAGACACTTGTCCGCCTCCAGGTCCCACCAGAGAGTGGGAAGGTCGGAGTGGTCGGGCTCTGGAACCCGGATTTCAATCTCACTGAGGAAATGCCGTAAATCCAATGAGAACATATGCCAAGAACTACTCAAAAGACCTTTTATCCCCTCAGCAGGTCTCACCTGGAGCACACTCCATCCAGGACCTTCTGCGACCTGTCTCCAATGACTTCCTGTTTCAGGTAGTAGAGCATCCGGACCCGCAGGAGCACCCTGCAGGGGGACATGGGCGAGCGGTCACAGTGAACCGAGGGCTCGGAGAACACCCACGCACCACCACCAAAACCCAAAGTCCACACACCCCCATGGTGGAAACATGGCTCCCGCCAGCACCTTTCTCATACGCTTAATGGGGGGTGTCTATGCACTGGGATAAGGTCCCTGCTAATGCTAAATGACATTTGCATCGTCACACCCTGAGAGCGCAAAGGGACAGACTGCGGAGAGCTTTTATAGAATAGCTGATTTAAACAGGTGGGGAGAACAGGGGCAACAGACAGATTTCAGGGAAACACCAGCGAGCGAGCACCAGTCTGATCAGGTTTCTGCGGGTGACTCACTGCCGGGACCATTCAGCACGGCTGGCTGTGTGGGAAGAGGCAGTGGTGATGTGGCTGCGGGGCGGCAGTGGGGAGAGGCTCTGCTGTCACGCAGCCTCGGGGCCACACACACACACTAGCACGTTAGTGCACGCTAGCACGGACCAGAGTCGTCGCGCACAGCTTTCACGCGGCCTTGCCGTCGCAGCCCTGAGTCTCACCCCTGCTCTATATTCGGAGGTCATACACAGCCTTCATTCCGCTTCTATTTTGTGTGCATAAACACCCTCCTCCCTCCCTGTGCACACTGGCATGAGATTAGCAGCTGTTTCCTCAAGCTGTCCACCAATCAAAAACTGCCTGCAAGTGTTAGGGGGAGGAAGGAGGGGGGGCGGTGGGCCGCTCCCATCTCACGCCAGCAACCGCCCCCACTGCCTCCAGCGACCTGTATAACGAGCGACAGAGAGAGAGCGAGTGAGTGAGTGAGGACGAGAAAGAGAGAGAAGCCACTGGAAATGTTTGCATGTCTACGGCCCCTGTTGAGACGGGGGCTTGCTCAGACATTTTGCCTCATCCAGCTCATGCATCTCGGGGGTCTCAGAACAGAAAACGGCAAAGAAAAATGGACAGCATATCTAAACAGACAAATTCCAGCGGTGGGGGAAGGGCAGAGAGCAGCGTGACGTGCCTGTGACCCATGGGGCATCTG
The DNA here is from genome assembly GCA_026781065.1 of Mormyrops boulengeri. NCBI lineage: Eukaryota > Metazoa > Chordata > Actinopteri > Osteoglossiformes > Mormyridae > Mormyrops > Mormyrops boulengeri. The sequence goes on from JAODLD010000021.1 coordinate 1,084,185, forward strand.
CCGGCTCCAGCAGAACCACCCTGCAGACAATAGGAACTTTGTGGAAGCCGCGTCCTCTTTATCCAAAAATCGCAGCGCAGACAGCTTTCAAAACTCATCGCTGCGTCTCTCAGCCTTGTACCGCAGAAAGCGATTACACCAAGCTACTTTTTCAAACCATAATTAACACTTCATCCGTTTAGCTACACCGCACTGCCCTTACTAATTGAATTATTTAACGGCATCGATTCTCCTTATGTGACAGCAATCGAATTAATGCGGAAACCCAGCTACAGCATGTTACTTATTGGGGATCCGTGGAGCCACCAAGCAAAAGCTTCAAGCCCCCATGGAAACCAGGGACGTGGCAGAGTTTGCTGGGAACTGGGACGCGCTGATGTTCAAACGCCTCCTGACAAACTCTCAGAGAGATGCCAAAAAGCAGGGGCGCTGAGGAGGCGAGCAGGCACCAGCCCAGACCACCATCTCCAACTCACTTGTTGCAGTGGTGCTTCAGGTGCTTCTTGTAGCTGTCGTTCTGCAGGATGTGCTCGGGGTTGTGCTTCTGGATCCACTCAGCCTTGTGGATCTCGAAGGTGCTGGACTGGGCCTTCACCTTCTTGCCCTTCCTGCCCCGGGGAACCGGAGTTGACAGGCCTGAAAAGGCAGCACGTTTAGTTTTCGTTTAATGCTAGGTCATTACAGAGAAGCTTCGCTAGAGCCCGGTGGAGAGGCGCCAGGTCAGGGTGGGGCACAGCGGGGCGGGGCAGGGAGGAGGCCTCACCCAGGTGGTTCTGCAGCTCCCGGGTGCGGCCGTCCTCGGAGGGGGCAATCAGGTCCCACATGAAGCTCTTGATCTTGTCATCGCCGCGGTAGTGCACCAGGCAGTAGGCCAACAGCGCCCGGCAGATCACCTCCACGTCTCGCTCGCTGAGTGGCCGCTTGAAACGCCCGTGCTGGAGGATATCCTTCCAGCGCCCCCACCTGGAGCAAGCAAGACATTAAGGAGTGCGGCCACAAGCCCCAGTAGGCCACTGCCTATACCTGAAAGCTGACAGCTCCTAGCAGTACCTTTCACACACACACACACACACACACACACACACACACACACACACACACGCTAATCCACAAGCTTAGTCTCATTTAAGCCATTTTTCATGGTCGTAATGGATGCCCAAGCAGCCATGTAAACCAAATAAATTACACCACGCATTAATGCGTCTGAGACACTGGGCAATCCCTGCTTCTCGAAAATCCCTGCTGTTTTCTTTTACCCAACTCATTTAACAAACACAGATTTAAAAAACTTTTCCTACAGCGACCCAACAACAACTATGTGGTCAGGATGAATGGGAACGGATATCATCTCCAAACACAGCTGGATATCAGCTAGTCAGCACAAGAGCGAATGTGACTCAGAGAAGGGGGTGCCAGCAGGTGGCAGCGCTGCAGGTCTTGAGTTTGGCAAGCTTCCCCCGAGCTCCACCAGGTGGCAGCAGAGCAGAGTGCAGGCATGCTAACTCACCCATACACCAGCAGGTTTTTCTCCACGCGGAAGCACTCAGTGCGGCCGTAGCTCCCGAGGCGGTCATAGGGACGCCGCAGCTTGGGCTTGTCATCCCGGTCGCTGTCCCCCTCCATCAGTTCCGCTGGCTCGCTTTTGGTGGTGCTGTAGGGCCGAGTCTGCTTCCGGACCCGCGGCGTGTCGATCACCAGACTGTTCTGTTGCGTAACAGCAGGGGCAGAGTGTCTCATCAGAGGAAGGAAAACAAACAAAGGCCTGGCGACGTCGAGAGGCCAGACGAAGCCGGGCGGTGTCGCAGATAAGCGCGGGGCGGCTCGCTTACTCTGCCATCGACGCTGTTGAGATCTATCTCTGCCTTCTTTGCCCACTTGTCCCAGAAGTTGGGGTCATCTAAAGAGATATCGGTCCTGTTGCCAGAGGCTACAAAACTGGCCTGAGACATAAGAAAAAGTACATTGTAAAAAAAAAAAAAAAAAAAAGTACCAAAATGCTAACAGGCACAGCATAAGGCAGTCTGCCTCACCTTGGCAAATGTGGATCCGCGGCCCTCGGACTCAATGGTGATGGTCTTGGTCCTGCGCTGGAGAATCTGGTCGATATCCTCCTCACAAAACTTGGAGCCCTCGTCCTCCTCTTCCATAAGGGCCCCATAGGCCCCTCGTTTCAGCAGGTCCTCGATCTCCTTCTTAGAGAGCTGCTGCTGGCTCTGTTGGAGGACATGGAACGCGAGTATGAAGCCTGTCCCTGGGGAATGAGACCCCCCTCCCCCCATCGCATTGTGCTTTGTCAGACTCCGAGATGGTGGACGACTTACTCCGACTGTGACGTTCTCTCGGCCGCTCATGCTCTGCAGCACAGCCTTGTCCAGGCCCAGCTTCAGGCTGGCGCGGTCGAACATCTCGCGCTCGTAGGAGTTGCGGGTGATCAGCCGGTATACCTTCACCGCTTTGTTCTGGCCAATCCTGTGGCAGCGAGCCTGAGCCTGCCCACACAGAAACAAATCTGTCAGGCATCATTAACATCAAGCCCGGGCTGGGGCTACCAGCAGAAGAATGACATTCTCAGAGGAACAAGAAACAGCATCATGTTGCTACAGGGTCAATCAGCCAATGGAAAAAAAAAGGTACAAGCAAGCAAAAGGAACATCAAACTTTAATATTCAGGTGCAGTTGGTGGAGGGAACACTACGGCCAGCACCAGCACCACAAAATTTAAAACTTGTTTGTACCTGGAGGTCGTTCTGGGGGTTCCAGTCGGAGTCGAAGATGATGCAGGTGTCCGCAGCAGTCAGGTTGATGCCCAAGCCCCCTGCGCGGGTGCACAGCAGGAAGACGAAGCGGTCTGAATCGGGCTTGCAGAAGCGGTCGATGGCAGCCTGCCGCAGGTTTCCCCGGACCCGCCCATCTATCCGTTCATACAGGTACCTGCAGCACGCATCACACATGTCCACCATGAAGGAATCTTCAATGCATGGACACAAGGCCGACACCTACATCCATTATAACATGACCACAGATGGATTCTCCCATTCTACACAGGTTCACCTTCTATATCTATGGTTACTTACCTCCTCTGGATGAGGTAGTCCTCCAAGATGTCCAGGCACCGCACCATCTGGGAAAAGATGAGCACCTTGTGGCCCCCTGCCTTCATCTTCGGCAGCAGCTTGTCCAGGAGGACCAGCTTCCCGGCCGACTGCACCATGGCCTGCAGATGGAAGTCCATGGAAGCAGGACTGTAGACCTCCCGGAAGTCCTCCAAGATCTTCTCCTCAGCCCCTGAGACACATGCAGTACATACTGTCAAGGGCACTGCTCTGGATTCATACTCATGTGTAAAAATCCTGAACCTGGTCTTAGTTTGAGATGAAGCATTACAAAACTCCTTATAATCCATCTTTATCAAGGACATTAAAGCTCAGCACTGCATCACAATCGATGCAAAGCTCACAATGAGAGGCAGATAAGAATGTACCAGCAGCGACGGAATGGAAACAGACGTAGACGTGCAAGGGCCAGTGAGAACACGCTTCAGGCAAACCCATAGCACCGAGGGCAGCAGGTCCCACTGGCACATCAGCGCCGCAGAGAAAGTGTGTCAGAGGGCTTTGGGAGCCACCCGTAAGCCTCCCTTCCTCCTGCCTTTCTCTCACAGCCACATGTGGCTACCGCGGCCCTCTCGGATGGGGTGCGGGAGGTGGATGGGGACTGCAGCCGCAGATAGACATTCCTGACCCAGCCGATTGCACAGACTGACATGGCGGTAACCTGGGCGTCATCGCATAAATGCGTTTAAATCCTGAGCGTGTCCGGCACCCAGAGGACAGCCTCATTGCCAGCCATCCCAAAGCCCAAACGCTCGTGGCTGGGAATCACCTCAGCTGTGAAACCGCTCGCTCGGTTACGAAGCACAACGAATCGGAAGAGAGCAGCGCATTCCTCACAAAATAAAAGGATTACAATCACTATAATAAACCGGTTTAGTGGTGCAAACACCATAACACGATTAAGTGTGATCAAGCGCTGGGCTGTTTTTAGGCAGATTACCCATGGTAGTTTCATTCACCAAAGCGGCAGAATCTAGGCCAGTCAAGGTCATGTGCACGGACTGTCCACGGACGGGTTAAATTTTTGCATTTTTAAACAACTATTCTCCCAAAGAGGCCAATTAGAGTTTCAGGCTCCCCACATCCATGGTGTTTTTCTGTCTGGTCACAGCGAGGGCAGCGCATCTCTAACCAAGAGGACACCAGGCGCAAAGCGGGGAAGGGCAAGCAACCTTTGAAATGCTACCTAGGCAACGTGGTGTCAGCCAAGGTAAACGTCGCTTCCACGCATAAATAACCAATAACAATGTAACGTTCAAAAGGTACTGTATGGACTCAAGGCGTGGGCAGTTTTCCTGGGGCACAAGTAGCAGACGTTCATTACCGGTCATCAGGTGAAACGGCGATGACCTTCACACGTCATTTACCTTTGATGAGGTATGGATGGTTACAGCACTTGCGGAGTTCCATCATGGTGTTGACCAGGTTAGGCACGTTAGCCTGGCTGGCGCCCTTAGCCAGGAAGGAGAAGTTCTTCTCCAGGATGGCACGGTAATACTTCTTCTGGATGTTTGTAAGCTCCACCTCAATGATGGTTTCCTCTTTGGGAGCCAGCTTCTTCTCTACGTCTTCTTTTAGACGTCTTAACATCATGGGCTTCAGAATGGCCTGGAGTTTCTGGACCTGTACAATGGATGGGAGTGGGGGGCAATCCGGCTGAAATTTCCTATAAAGGCTGGATTAGCCACTAGTACTTACAGGACTAACTTTGGCATAATGCCCCAGCTTAAGTCAAATAGAGACTGTATATAAGCAAATGCCAGTGGCAATAAAACGCAGATTTTGCAAGATTCCCCATTGCAAGATATGGCAACTGCTTTGCACCTAATTTGCATTGCACTTAAACAGGAAGACAAGTCCTAGACAGCAAAAACAGTGGGGTACAGCCTGTATTTGTCTATCGGGGCTTTTGTAAGCACACAAGCTGTCCTCAAATTCTAAACCCCAAACATCAGCAGTGTGCAATGATTTTTGCTTATTCAGCGCTGCCAAATGTCAGGCTGACCTCACACTCAATGACATCAGCACCAGTCTCTTTCTCCTTGGTTCTCATTATGTAGACCTCAGCACAGACCTCAGGCTAGCTAATGTCACATGTCAGCTTTAAGCCCCTATAACAGTTAGCATGTTTTAAAACTTAATAAACGGTAATATTAAGTATGGTGTTTATGAAACACAGTCAATGACCGGTTAGAAAGGTACCAGAGTCAGAATACGTCAGTAGAAAAAAGTTATTTGCAGAGACAAGCTTGAATGGAGAAGGAAGAGGATGACAGATGATGGAGGAGGGTGACATGGAACTTCCACTTCCCAAAGGAGACAGCTACAAAAGACCACATCAAACAGCATCTACCTGTTCCTCTGTCTTCAGGTCCCCGAACTCCTGCATGAAGGTGGCCTCAGATGGGAAGCGCAAGGGCTCCAGGAAGTGCAGCAGGCTGAAGAGCTCTTCCACAGTGTTTTGAAGAGGAGTGCCAGTCAGGAGGACCTTGTGTTCCTGGAATGTGAGCCCAAGCACACAGCATAAGAGCTCTGACTCCAACAGCTTGTGACATGACCAAAGTTCAAGCTGTCACTCACTACTCTGAAATGCCCACGAATCTATTCTTGCACTACAAATCCCATCAGTGAGAAAGAGGTGCTACGCTGTGACTCACTGACAAACATGAGGTGACTAAAGGTTTTAATATGTCAGCAATGCCATCTTCTGCAAGACACAAACCAGACTCATGAGCTTGAAGCCCTCCAGCAGTTTGCAGTTCCTGTTCTTCAGCCGATGAGCTTCATCAATGATGACGCAGCGCCAGTCGATGGCATTAAGCTCTGGACATCCCCCAAGGATCATCTCGAAGGTGGTGATGATGGCCTGGAACTTATAGGTCCCCTGAATTAAGTGACCCTAAAGGAACATGGAGTAACACAAGCCATCAACACACATTGCCCATCTAGTCAACAGCTGCGTGTCTGTATATTATGTGCCTCGTGTTGTAAGTTTTGCCAGAAAAAAAAACACATTTATTCAGGATAGGTGTAAAATCACTCAAAGGAAAAGGATGACAAATGCATTGGATTTTGGCAGGATACAGCCTACCAAGGCTTTGCTGTTTAGTGGCAAGGTTTCGTGTGACAAGAAAAACTATGAAGACTGAACGGAGAGAAATTCTCCAACCTGTATATGAACCTGCAAGAAACCATCCTGGGATAAAGCTTCTCTTCTTGATACAAGCAAAACACTGCTCAAGGACAGGATGGATGAGAGAAGCACACGTGGTCTCAGAGACCACCAGGTTTTAATGCGGCCTGCTAGCTGATGCGGCCTGCTAGCACATCACTATAATTCCAGTTTCCAGAAGATAAGTCTGAAGATACTGTGCCTGTAGCTACCATAAACCATAGCATGCTCTACAGTAGGCTAGTGAAGTGTTTCTCAATCCAGACCCCAGGGACTGTAGCAGATATTCTGTATTCCTGGTTATTTGGTTCACGTGTGCTAGGAACTGGGAGGAAACTATAACATGGGCCCCAAAGACTGGACTGAGAAACACTGGCCTAGTGGATATTGACAAGCAAAGATAGATTAATAAGCTTCCATATACTCAAACCGCCATGACAGACCCCAACAATTCAGCACCCTGGTACCTGAGAGTCCTTGAAATACATCTCGTATTGCTGCAGCATCTGCCGGCTGACCATGCTGCCATGGTATACGACAACGTTGAGTTGTGTCCAAGTGTGGAACTCGCGCTCCCAGTTAGCGATGGTGGAGAGAGGCGCGATGATTAAAAAGGGTCCTCGGATACCGGTGTGGTAGATCTCCTCGAGAAACGTGATGGACTGGATGGTTTTGCCCAGGCCCATTTCATCAGCCAGGATACAGTTACGCCTGAAGGAGGCACAACATTTATTACAGCCTTTTTTTGAGTAGCAGGGAAAGTAGTAAACAGGTCAGTAGGCGTCCACTCTCGCTCACGGCAGGTGCTTTCTGTTCAACAGCTTTAAGACCCAGTTATATGCAGTGCTAGAACTAGTTCAATCATACAACGCCGTCATTAAAAGGAAAAAAAACGTTAAAAACAATCCCTAGAGGCACACAGCCTCACCAGACCACATAACCCCACAGTCAGGAAGCTTTGGCCCTACAGGAAAATCTCTTCCTATCATCAACATCCAGCCAATCACAGCTCATGAGCTGAAGAGGTCAGGACAGAATCTGTTAAGAAATCACACTCCTCTCCCCCCCCTCCGGCCAGCATGACCTACATTAAAGGACAGGGCTGTTTAATTGAACTAGTCAGTGCAAATGACCATGCACAGCCATTCCCATTCCCTAACTCTGCAGCTAGGCTTTCTTGGCTGTGCTCCAGTCTGGGGACGGAAGAGTGCTCAGCCAGACACACCCAAAGAATGCATATGGACACACAAGGACGCGCACATGCATATGGACACGCAAGGACGCGCACATGCATATGTACACGCAAGGACGCGCACATGCATATGTACACGCAAGGACGCGCACATGCATATGTACACACCATGGCGACAGAAAATACTGATAATTTTCCCCCCTCCCACTTGACATGGACAGGATAAATATTTTTAATAGTTGTCGGATTGTTGAGTAGGTTCAAGAGGGTATGTTTAGAAAAGGAGATATCCAGCATGAACACCACACTACTTCTCAAAAAAGCCCCAGAGAACCAAGTGGAGATATTTACATGCAATAAAAACTTAAAAAAAAAAAATATCCACAGACTAAAAATGTGTACAAGCACGTTGTTAAACGTGCTCAGTACATGGGCAACGTTTCTTGCTTGTTGCACATTGAAGGACAGAAGTCAGACGAGTGGCAGCCTGGAACTCGAAAAGCTGCGTGATTCACGTGTGTCGAAGCAGCAGCTTCAGCTTCAAGCCAGAGAGGCAGACTGGGAAGGAGCAGCTGAGGTTAACAGCCCCGATTGCACAAACACGCCCCAGGCAGAGGCTCAGCCCTCGGGTGGGGCTTCACCGCTGCTTCCTGCGTGTGAAAAGAGTGTGGTGCTGTCAGACATTTGTCACTGCAGTCGCTGACCTGTTATACCAGTTGAAGAGAAGCCAGTTGACTCCCTCCAGCTGATAATCCCTGAGGCGGTTGCCGTTGCGATATTCCCTGGACTCCCCCCTCTTCTTCCACTGACTGGCCAGGGGCCGCTCCTGCGTAAGAGCAATGGGGTCAAGGAGGAGCCCAGAGGCGGGACCGGAGGACGGGTACCACGGGAAAGCCAGGCGGGACTCACCATCCTCCGAGGGTCCGGCTGGGCTGCCCGCAGCCGCTCAAACTCCTCGATCTTACTCTGGTCGACGTCCTGCTTGAGCTCCCAGGTGCTGTCCTCGTAGGGTAGGGAGCACCACTTCACCAGGTAGTACACTACCGTCTGCTGCCAGGACAGGCGGGCTGTCAGTGGGGGCTGCCACGGGGCTCTGCATTTCCTGCTGACTTCCTACTACCCTGAACCATGCAAAGGCTGACTCGAAGCACCTACCCGTCCCAAAGCCACACTACAAAACGTAACAAATCACCATATCGAACTATAAATTACACCTTCAAGGATCGTGAACCTGGTGGTGAACACAAGCCCAAAAAGGGCCCCAAACCTACTCTGCGGTATGGGGTTCAGCTGTGGAGCACCACCAAAAGATCAGTGCCAATTACCTCCTTGGCGTCCTTGTCCTCACAGTAAGATACCTCCAGCACCCTGTCCACCTCGACATAATCAGGGTTAAATGGATCTTCTTCCATCTATGGGATAGGAGGAGAATGGAGAGTCATTTCCTGAGGGCTGACACCGAAGACGAGGATGAACCTATCGGCGGCGCCTTACGTCCGCGAAGAGGAGCGCCCTCTGCGCCTGCTTAATCCGGAAGCGCTTGATCTTCTGCTGGATCCTCTTGTCCTTCGTTAGCTTCTGCTCTGTAGCCCACTCACAGTGAAGATAGGAGCTGTCAAGGAGAGGGGGAGCGAGGGGGAGAGAGACGGATGCCTGCTCACATCTGCTTCATGCACACTTGCACCAACAGGCAACCACTGTTTCTTCCTAAAGTAACTGATGACTAACAAAAGACTGTCCATACACTGTGCCACACCAAACTCAACAAGGACATATGGTTAAAAAGAAAAAAAAGTCGTACTAGTTTTTGTATTTTACAAAGAACTCCTCCACTTCTATCTCAACTCCAGGAGAAACCTACAGGGGGGAAAAAAAAACAAATAAATAATCAATAGTTTGTTTAAAAAAAAAAAAAAAAACTCACAAAATTCAAAAAGGTACAACAAAGGTGTTCACGCATCTTACTTAAAAAGTTGATCGAAACTGATCGAAAAGGAAATACCTCTGTTTTCACAAAACGAGATGACATGATTTTGTCAACGATGACACCATCTTCTTCGTTTTGGTTTGCCTGTCATAAATATTAAAGTTTACACCTCAGCAAATGCTCCCCTCTACGTAGCATACGACGCTTTGAAGAGGGGGAAATAAGTTAGTGACACGCAAAATTTCACCACACCACATTGATCGTCTCCCCACCTAAAGACGGCACCCAGTTCACGTTTTGGCATGAAAAGCAGATTAGGACATAAGGAGCGTCAATAAGCCTGTGACTGAGCTCACCGCTAACATCTGCGTGGCCGGCTCTTTGACAGATGTGGCCGTCTTCTTGGCTTTGACGATCACCCGGCCCTCCTCGTCCGAGGGCATGGACTCCCCATCCTCCGTGTACTTCTTGCGCTTTACCTGCCGGTTGGAGCGTCTCTTCTGGAGGGAAGCGAGAGGCTACCGTTAGCGTCACGCCTGGCGCTGATTCAGGCCCAGCTGACCTTTACGCCATCTTTAATTAAGGAGCGTCTGGTTATCCTGCTCACGCAGAGCCTTCATGTCGTGACAAAAACAAACAGGACCCCAAGTGATTCTTCTGTATTGTCTGGCTCTTGGCTTGACTCGTCTGTCACAATGCAGATTCCGGGTAACAGATAAGCCTCGCATGCACTCCTTAATCTGCAGTTTGATCCTAATTATTGTAATTAACTAGGCTAATGCTAAATTGGAGGTATATTGATAAAGACACCGCCACTTACAGGCGCTGAAAGCATTCATTTTAAAAGAGGGCCAACAAATGTCGCAGGAGGCTAATGAGGGCCAATCATTATACAGAAGAAAATCTGTGCTAATATGATTGGTTGACTGACATCTGGCGAGCGACGCCTTCACGCCTGTACTCGGTTGCCAGCTTATCACATTTTTTATTCCTAGAGAATCGATACAAATTACTGGTTGTTGGAGATTCAATTAAACCAGGTACATGAGTTTTTTTTTTTCTTTTAACGGGAATAATTGCATCTCTGCAGATGCTGCTAATGAGAAATAAGGGCAGGGGTGAGTTGTATGCATTTACTGCCCCGCGATAACCGAGTGTAGCTGTTCATAGAAGCACATAATCCCACTTGCTTCTCCAGGAATCATAGCAGTGGATTTTAGCCAAACGGATACAGCTGAAATGTCACGCAGAGAACATCAAGCCAACTTCTTAACCTTTTCCTTATCAGTCAAAATGTGGCTTTGGAAAAAGGCACCTGATACATGAGAGTAAATGTAAAATGTCAAAGTGTCAGAGGCCAGACAGAGCGCCCCCTACAGGACGGCACCTCACCATGTCGTCCTCCTTAGAGGATCGCCGGAGAGGCGGCTCATCCTCTGTTGACGACTCTGATGAGTCATTCTTCCGCTTCTTCTTCTTGCCAAATTTGATTACTATTTTCCTGTGATATGAATGAAGGAGGAGAGGAAATTAGAGATGGGAAAGTAATTACTTGGGTTTGCAGCTTTAACTCTTCACATCAAAATGAATGAGGAGGGTCCAGGAGAATTCTCAAGAGACGTTCTACAACAAATTGACCATAAATGCATTATTGTTCACATTTGCCAGGAGTTGTATTTTACATGTAGCTGAAGGCTTGCTGCAATAATCTGCGTTTAAGAAAGGGAAATATACCAAATTCATTTTCTGAGCAGCAGGTTCAAGCTCATCAAACTGAGAGTGAGGCTGACTAGGAGCGTGTTAGTCACGTGGTTTGAAGAACAAGAGTAAAAGGAGACTCCTTAAAGGCTTGGGAACAGAGCTAAGCATACACACCAATTAACAATGAAAACTAGAGACTGATCATACTGCCATGCAAACAAAACCAAATCACTGAGAGTAAAAAATGGCTGTTATATTTAATAACCATAAAAAAACTAAAGCCAAACTGACTGAGCACATCCTTAGCCCAAAGGCCACCCTGATACCTTGCAGAAGCTGTCTTTAGCTCTCCCTTAGGAAAAGAAAACGCTCTTGCTGATGCACAAGGTTTCCATTCCAGATTCTGGAAGCGATACTTTTAGCAGTGGGAGCAAAGAGCCAAAAGAGGGTGCATGCATGCACGCACTCTAATGGACAGACCCCCAGCCAGCAATAGCGCATCATGTACCCGATCATCATTCTTTTATATGAATTTATAGCAGCTGGAGCAATGTTTCCCAACCCAGTCCTTGGGTCCCCCAGACGTCCACATTTTTTACCAAGAGCAAATACATGGACCGTCTGGGGGTCTCCAAAGACTGGGTTGGGAAACACTGAAGTAGAAAACAGGAAAAACCCTTATGTGAAAGATCACTGGATGTGTGTGTGACTGACAATGAGGAAACTATGTACACATTAAAGCACCTATTCTTCAGCCTATATCTAAGGATTAAGGGTCCAAAAGGCACCACAAGTGACACTTCAGGAGGTGTGTCGTGAGCGAACAGGACCACGTCCGGCATATCCAGAATGGGTCTGGCGACACCGGTAGAGGCTGGACCTATGTAACGGGGCCGTACCGAAGAACCAGGCCAGGTCATTCGGATCAGAGTCATTGGACAGCAGCTTTAAGGGGGGAATCCCAACGTGACAAGACAGCAGCCTGAGGGCTCAGCCACAGAGAACATAACCTGTTATTCACATGTGCAAATTCAATTATTCTGCCATTTTTGCATGGTGTGACTGCATTACTTACTATTATTATTTATCAGAAGTAACACGTACTTCGGGGGGGGGGGGGGGGGGGTGGTTGGGTGGCGGTAGTGCGGCGACCCCAAACAACATTTGTTATTAAGGGGGTAGGGCAAGTTAAGTCCAGCCCTGCGCACATGTTTTTAAAAAAAACCG